>CM035424.1:118799248-118861748 GCA_020310875.1 Ceratopteris richardii
AGTTGAAGCTCCTGGATCTCATTTCCATCGCTCCTCTTGCTAGTTTTATGATCATTTGGTTGACTCGTTTTGCGTTGTACCATTCAATGGCCTATGCCTCTTCTGTTCACTATGGCAGCCTACACTTCAGCCATAAGAGTAGACTCTGATGAAGAGCTCTCGCCTCTGACCAACAAGAGAAGACTTGTGGAAGATTCAATAATCTGCATTGATCAATTCAGAGAATACCCCGAGGAATGCGGATAAACCATGTCTTGTTACACCGAAGACTTCGATTTTCCTTTTCTATGCCACATGTATATATTGAGATCGTTGGTATGTATATAAGTTTATTTACTTATATATATATTGAATTGAAAAGACACACACTGCAAACAAGGTTCGAACTCATGACTTCTTCCATACCTGTTTGAGAGGATATGAAAACGCTTGATGTTTAATGTCTCACGGATTTGAAGCCGCTTGAAAGATTACTCCGTCAGGAGAGTGCTTTTCTGTCCAGCCAAAGGGATTAAAAGCATCAAAAGCTTGCTGTTCTTCGTTACTCTGAAAAGTACAAGAATGGCAAGCTTCTAAAGTTTTCATCCAAGAATGTTTAATTTTTGAGATCGACTCTTTCTAAACGCTTGAATTAATTGAAGAGTACAATGAAAAATGGTCATATCACACATGGGACCCTATGAATTTCACAAACCAACAATATGGAATCCAAATGTCTATTAAGGTAGAAACTTGGAAGGGATGGTCTTAAGCTCAACGGGGGAGATCACTTGAACTGAAGTGTTTGAAAGCCAACAATCCCTCACAAATGGAATTGTTTTATCATCCCATCATGTCATGATAAAGTGTCTTTAGAGGAGCTCAAGGGATTTGAATTCAAGCCCTCCTTAACACTTTATTGATTCCCCTAGCTATCTTAGCTCCATTGGTTCCCCTAGCTATCTTAGCTCGATTGGTTCCCCTAGCTATCTTCAGGGTGATGGACAAGCATTCAAACCCTTTTTAGACTCTGGACACCCCCCACTTGTCTCATCAAGTAGATGATTGATCTTCGAGTTTGTGAAATATGACTTTCAAGTGTGAGTTGCCTTTGGTTTCATGTCGAGTAAAAACTTTGTGTTAAACTAGGTGGTCCTCAAGATCATCCCTTTTCAAGCTCTACCCTAATGGACCTTTGAGCTTTGTAAACTTAGTTGTGCCACATCTAACACCTGGTTTTGACATATGGAGGATCTGTTGAGTACTAACCTCACCTTCACTTATACTTTGTAAAATTAGACCTCATGGCCGAATTTTTTTTTTAATTAACAAACAAGATGATCATTGCAGTCTCCTTAAATATCCACTTGGTGTGCCAATTCTCTTCTTGATTGTCATTGAGCAACACCAAGGCTCAAATTTGAGGCCCAAAACGGGCATCCCATGGCACTTTGGGCATCATTTGATGCCCATCTAAAAGCTGTGGGCATCACAAAGGATGCCATCATTTGGACCCCATAAATTCCTGATACCCCATAAATAATAATCCATGTATGATATAAGTCGCTGAAGGATTATGTAATATAGACCGTGGTAGCTTGGGCCGACCAATTTGCCAAGTGTATCATCGTTCAATAGTGGACATGTGGCAAACGCTTAAGAAATGGAGAATTTAAGGTGACACCAACGATTTCACCTACAAGTTAGTCCTTTAGGCAGCAAGAAACACCAAATATGATTCGCAAATCACTGGTCATTGGCCAAGTTTGATGTCTCCAAGATGGTCTGCTCTCTAGTGAGCAGTCCAAGTGCAAAATGTGCATCGAAATCACCACTTAGTTTTTCTCTAGTAATATTTGCAGTGAGGTCCTGTCACATTGTTTCTCCTTAGGAGAAACCTACATACGGCATAGTCATGTAGCCTACAGTCTAGAATCAATAGCATAGGGAACATATCCAAAAGCAAGATCATGAGAAAAGCAATATTTAAAAGAACAGATAACCGTTGATTTATCACGTGAACTGTGTTGAAATTTGTACAGTGTGTTGTTTCACGAAAAAAATACTAATACGCATAATAAATAAGTTCCATGAGAGCGAACAGAGAAATATTCCGTGTCTGTACTTTACCATCTTTATTCATGATTTCTTACGGCCAGAAAGGGAGAGATCTATGTGTATAAGTTGCTGGTCTGTTATGTCATTTGAGAAACATCAAGTTTATGCATTCCGGATATGGACAATTAGTGAAAAGAGCGCACAACAAATACCTCTCTCCCTCCCTCCCTCTCTCTCTATATATATATGTGTGTGTGTGTGTGCGCGTGCTAGATTACAAGAAACACGATGAGAATGTACCGAAGTTAAGGTACAGACAAAAGCAGTGCTTATGTCATTGATGATGCAGGAAGGACTGCAACACCGTATATCACGCCATGGCTGTTAATGACCTGAGGTTTTGATTTAAGTTGCGATAATTGTGTTATCACATCATCCAGTAAATTAGCATGCACAGGTGGTAATTGTTGTAAGTGGGTGTGGAACAAGGTTACATATTCCTACACATTTCGATGTGGCTTCTGTCTTTTATTTTGTAGGTAATCAAAAATCTCTATCGCATTTTTTTTTAACGTGAAGCATTGCAAGAAAGCATTCTTCACATCATCATAAAATCTAAAATGATTAATATCATACTCCATCAACCACCAGGCTGCTTCAACCACCGGGCTGCTTCCTCCAAACTTTGCATAAGTGGCCCCTGTAGTGGAGGTTCTCCGGTGGTCACTCTATTGTTGTTGTTGTTGTTGTTGTTTTTGTTGTTGTTGTTGTTGTTTTTGTTGATATTGTTGTTGTTTTCGTTGTTGTTGTTGTTGTTGTTGTTGTTGTTGTTGTTGCTATTGTTGTTGTTGATGCTATTGTTATTGTTGTTGATGTTGTTGTTGTTCCTGTTGATAATCTTCCATATCATCAAGATGGAAATCTACTAGTCATTCAGATTGTTGTGCCTCAAAAGTGTTTATAGACTGACGAGTTATGTAACTATCCGACGACTCCTCTGAAGATAGCAATGCACTACTATGTTCCAATTCTACTAGGTTATGGTTGACCAATGAGGTCTCTGGAAATGTGATTTTGAAGAATTGCCGGCACTAGTGTTAATTTTGTTAACTAATGTTAACTATTATCTCTTTATTTCCACCTAAATTGCATCCATGAAATAGGAATAATAGAGATTTTCTCCTACAACGTTCTTGGGTTGGACAGAGGTCCGTTGAAACTGAGGCCCTATAATAATTTTCCACACCTTTATATTACTTTTATTCTCATCATTCTTCATAGAATACTATCTTTAATGTTATTAAACTCAATTACAAGGTTACACAATCATATTCAATTTCTAGAGCATAACTAACTCTGATACTGCCTCAAAAATGGGTGCTCTTCCACCATTTCTATTTCATGTTCAGTGGGTGGTACATATAAACTTATACAACAATGTCCATTTACATCATTCAAAAGACTGTAACTCTTATCAACATTTCAACCCCAATTTATTGTATAGTTAAATTACATCACTTAACATCAAATACTTAACTGACACAGACGAACACCACACCAAGTCAGCCTTCAACTCAAAAATAAATCAACACAGAACGGTTCGGTTGTTGTACCATGCGCAGTCCAGCAAGGATCTGACGTGCGTTTCCATTGCTCCTAAGTGACACGAACACGACTCTTTTCATATTAATCATTCAAAAGCTACATTGTTTCAGCCTCTTTACGGCGCTTCATCAACAAAATTACTAAAATATTATGAATAATACTCAAACCATCTGGCAGCTTAACAACATATTGATAAATAAGTCCAAAAATTCTTAGATGTCGGTCATGTCATGTTACTTGCCCTATAAACTATAAGAGATATTTTGGAGATGAAAGAACTATAGAAACAACTATTTCTCGTAATTTATGAGGATCTCGCAGATTTCATCTTTTGATTTGATATGGCATAGAAGTTTCCCATAGGATACCACAGAAATTCTTATGGACGAGTTTCGCAATAGATGCACTTATTTACCCTGAAGGAAATAGGCTTACAAGTGTTGTAAATGCAAGTTCTAACTACCACACATAGAGAAATCACCTGGGACAATTTGCACGAAGTATGTGAGATAGTAAAAAAAATCTTGCATACAATATTGCTCTCAGAGCATTAGGCAATCCAAACCACATTCCTGTGCAGGATATTCTCCACAGTGTAATAATGCAGTTTCAGGAATATTTATATAGGCTATTCATACTTGATAGTAGCCATTGTAACCATCCATAGATGAATATATCTGTCGGTCAGCTACTTCATATTACTTAATTGTCTTAGGAGCATATATGATGCATAATACTCATTCTAAAAGGAGCTAAAGATATAGTTGTTCGAATCTTCCATGAAGAATGCTCTAGCAGAGGAAAAGGGTTGTGCATGATAGATGCACTAAAATTTCTACAATCTAGAGATATTCTTAATTGCTTAATTTTCTTAGGACCATATATGATGGATAATACTCATTCTAAATGGATAGTTCGAATCTCCCGTAAAGAATTTGGTGGAGCAACATGGACTATTTTTTTTTATATAAAGGAAGTTCGGCCTTAGCCTATTCTCTCGAACTTGTATTAAATATAAGGAAAAGAAAAAATGGAACCCAAATGCTATAGAGCAGGGTAGGACTTACAGAGCTTATATGGCATTACAAATAATGTTAATCAGCCTCTTATCATCCTCATTTGGGGGCCCACTTGAAGCTTGATGGAAGGCCATTGAATTCATAGATTTCTGAGTGAGCTTGTCGCGAAAGTTGAACCTCTTGGATCTCATGACCATTGCTCCTCTCGGTAAATTTATGATCATTTGGTTGACTCGTTTTGCATTGTACCATTCAATGGGCTATGGCAGCCTACACTTCGGCCATAAGAGTAGACTCTGACGAAGAGCTCTCGCCTCTGACCAACAAGAGAAGACTTGTGGAAGATTCAATGATCTGCCTTGATCAATTCAGAGAATACCCCGAGGAATGCGGATAAACCATGTCTTGTTACACCGAAGACTTCGATTTTCCTTTTATATGTCACATGTATATATTGAGATCGTTGGTATGTATATAAGTTTATTTACTTTTATATATATATATATATATATATATATATATATATATATATATATATATATATATATATATATATGTGTGTGTGTGTGTTTGTGTGCATGTATGTATATATATGCACACACATACACACGCCCAAGAAGATTTGAAACATATTTTCTTTCAACCAAGGAGAAAGCAATAGGCGGTCATAGGAAACACAACGTGCTCTTTATGACCTCTCTGTTGGAGTTGTATTTCACATGCATGGAGAACGAGCTTTAAATGCTCGGAAGGTAGAACCTTGTCTATTTTGCGGACATGTTTGTTTTGAATTGAAAGCATCGCTTTTCTTGCTATAGAATCTGCAATGAAAACAACACTTTAACAAACTTATGGACTTAGGATTCAACGGTCTGCATTGACGAAGTCAGAGAATAATCCCTGAAATTCGGACATATGTATGTTAATTTAATTATTTATTTATTCACATTATTTAATTATTTATTTATTCACATATGTAAGTTGATTTAATTATTTATTTCTATACATAATGATATGGAGTGCATCAACCCGAATACTATATTTCACAACAAGCTTAACAAAACAAATTTCCTTGACCAAAAACAGAAAAGGGTAGTCCCTCATAGGAAACACAACCGTGCTCTCAACGTCTCTCTCTCTCTCTCTCTCTCTCTCTCTCTCTCTCTCTCTCTCTATATATATATATATATATATATATATATATATATATATATATATATATATATATATATATATATATAATATAATATAATATAACGCTTGCATGCATAAAGAGCAAGCTTCAAATGGTTGAACGTAGAGTCCTCGCTTGTCCGCTTTAGAATTTTGTGAAATGGACCACACATCCGAAGAGTTGATTGCGCGAGGATGCATCAAGCCCAATCCGTCAAACTTTGTAGTCGGTTGAAATCCATTGGAATTACAACTAAAGGAAAACCATGACACACGAGAGAAGAATGCAATAGAGATCATACACCTTATCCTCAGAAATGAACATGCAAGATCATGTTCTAGCCATATCAGATTACTCTAAACTCATTTAGGATTTTTTTTCTCAAAAACATTGAATCGAATTATGCAATGTACCTCCACTAAATGTGTGGAAGAATTAGGGGCTGTTGTATTCGAAAATAGAAACCCTATCAAAGAGTTATCTAGTCAACTATGTTGCTCAATTCAACCAAATTTAGAACACAATCTGGCTAAGGATCACCTCTTAGATATTTCGTTCAATCAATTATTTTCTCACTAAACATGGATAAGGAGATTTAAAATGTGTTAATAGTCAAGAGATATAGCATTAACATAGCTAAATATGAACTCTATGATGGAGAGTGTTAATCTTCAAAATAACAAGCTATCCTTGATGTTAGAACACTTCTATATCAAGAATAACTCAAAACCTTGATCAATTTTGGAAGACCAATACCAAACTATCAAAATTTTGCACTAACTGTGAAGAGAGTCACTACTTACAAAAGTTTGTTGCACTTAAGTCACTCATTGCCTAACCAAATGTATAAAGGTTTCAATGAAAGTTTGTATGAAGTGTGATCTAATGTTTGTGCACCTTCTCCAAGTTAAATCATCTCAAAAGACTCATTAGATCTTGTGAAATGATTCAAACAATCCAACCATGTCTAAACCTGTACTTCTTTATAGTCGATTTTGACACCTGTAACTTTTAATGCATAGTTCTCTCAAATTACAACCCATTTATTCAAATGCTTGTAGCCATAGGTAGCTTACCTTCCACCTTAAAGAATGAGTTCTTGCTTGCTCAAAACTTTACACTGTCGAAGGAGAACTAACCAAAACATTAGCATTGAATTCACTTCTTCACATTTACACATGTAAATGTTCCTACTCCCAATTCTCTAGGTGTGATCACAATTAGGATCTGAAAACTTGTACGGAGGTCAATAAACTATAGACTTAGACTTGTACAAAAGCATTTCACAAAACATTAAACACAGAAGGAGTACTCAGCAAAAGATCAGGCACAATTTTTCTTCTTCTCTGAAACTTTTACATCTGAATGATGAGAGAGATCTTCTACACTTCTAAAGTGTCTAATGACTCTTACAACTTCTAATTCTTCATATCTCATGCTCTCTCATACTTGCCCCAACTTTCTTCTTGTATATATAGGCATATATATACAAGCTCATGACCATAACAAAAGGTATATGTGAGCTAACTACAAGTTTAATGTACATATGTATACAAGTCTTCATTTTCTGAATGTGCACTATCTTCAAGCTTCATAGGCTAATCTATTCTTCAATCTTTGACTTCAAGTCTTTATCTAAAGCATCAATTGATGGTTTTCATGCACCAACAACACCCTTAATCATCAATTGAGGTTTTCTCTATCTTCTTTATACCTGCCATGTCTTTAAATCTTTGTAGCTTTGGTCCATCCAAGCTTTTGGTTAGCATATCTGCCATGTGATCTTTTGTTGAAGTATGTATGACTTCAATCTCCTTATCAATCACCTTCTCTCTTAAGAAGTGATACTAAATCTCAATGTATTTAGTCGTGGCATGAAAAACAAGATTAGCAGCTAGATACAATGAACTCATAGTGTATTCATGAATAGTACGTGTACTCTGAATGATGTCAAAACTCTTCATGCGAGTCTTCAACCATATGACTTCCTTTGCAGCTTCAACCATACATTTATACTCTAACTCTGTAGAGGATAAAGCAATTGTATGTTGCTTCTTAGAACACCAAGAGATTAACTTATCTCCCACATAACACAAGTATCCATATGTTGATCTCCTATCATCAGGATTACATGCCCAATCTGTATCACTATATATCTTCATGTTTGTATTTTATGTAAAACCATAATACAAACCTTCCTTGAGTGTACCGTTTACGTATCTCAACACTCTTTGTCCTACAACCCAATGTTTTTTCCTAGGACAATGCATGAATTGAGACAACACTCCAACTGCATATGACAAGTCAGGCCCAGTTAATGTAGCATAGATTAGACTACCAACTAGACTTTGATATAGCTTCATGTCCTTGAATTCTTCTCCTCCATATCTTCTCAATTTTTGATTCACTTCCATTGGAGTAGGTGCTACCCCGCAATCCTCCGTTTTAAATTTGATCAACAAGTTCTTTAAATATCTTTCTTTAGTCACATATACTCCATGTTGAGAATATGAGATCTCCATGCCCAAGAAATATGACAAGTCTCCCAAGTCACTAATCTTGAACTCTTTCTCCATTTGTTTCTTGAGGCTTTGTATGCCCTTCTCATTTTTACCTGTAAGAATTATGTCATCAACATATATGCACATGTAAATGAACCCATCATCACTTGCTTTAACAAGCAAGCTACTATCAACTTTAGATACTTGGAAACCAAGTTCCTTCAAGAACTTCACAAGTCTATAATTCCATGCCCTTGGGTTCTACTTCAAGCCATATAAAGCTTTCTTGAGCTTACATACATATTCTGAATACCTTTTATCTCTGAACCCTTGTGGTTGCTCCATGAAAAAATCATCTAAAATATAACCATTAAGAAAAGCATTCTTCACATCTAATTGACATAATCTCAAACCTTTACATACAGTAATGGCTATAAATGTTGTGATAGTTGTCATCTTTGCCACAAGACTATAGGTCTCATCATAATCTATTCCATATGTTTGAGCATACCCTTTCACAAAAAGTCTAGCTTTATACCTAGACACACTTCCATTTGCATACCTCTTTGTCTTGTAGACCCATTTGCATCCAATGATCTTCTGACTATTTGGTTTAGGAACCAAATCCCATGTCGCATTTTCCATCAATGCATCATACTCTTCCTGCATAGCTTTCTCCCAATTTTCCTTACCTTTTGCCTCTTCATATGTAGAAGGGTCTTCATCTGCTTTCACCATGTAAGCATAATCTTTAGTAGTCAGAAAAGAAGTGTCATAGCTATACCTAATAGGTTGCCATTTGTGTCTTGATGAACTTCTGAGTTCTCCACTTCTTGAAGTTTCTGGTTCATCACATTCTGGATCAAACCTTGACACTTCTTCAACCTCAACTTGTACTTCATTGCTCTCTTCTTCATCAAATATCTGAACCTTTGATTTGCCTTTCTTCTGATTCGAAACTTCTTCATCACTTGCATGATTATTGATTGTACTTGCATACCAAGTACCTTTCTCATCAAATGTAACATCCTTTGATACAAGGAATCGCTTTGTGGATGGAATCCACAACTTGTAACCCATCTGCTTATCATCATATCCAATGAACACATACTTTTTAGCTTTAGGTTACAATTTATTCCTCAACTAAGATGGCACATATGCATAAGCCAAACATCCAAATACTTTGCAATGATCTAAGGTAGGTCTCTTACCCCACCATGCCTCATATGGTGTCATACCCTGCAAAGCTTTACATGGTAATCTATTAACCAAGTATGTAGCTGTATTTATAGCCTCAACCCACAAATAATTTGGAAAATTTTTCTCCTTCATCATTGATCTTTCAAACTCAACAAGAGTTCTATTTCTCCTTTCTGCTACACCATTTTGTTGAGGAGAGTATCTACAAGTAACTTCCCTTTTTATACCTGCATTCCATAAGTAATCACTGAACTCA
Organism: Ceratopteris richardii; assembly: GCA_020310875.1. NCBI lineage: Eukaryota > Viridiplantae > Streptophyta > Polypodiopsida > Polypodiales > Pteridaceae > Ceratopteris > Ceratopteris richardii. The sequence continues at coordinate 118,809,041 of CM035424.1, forward strand.
TTAGAGAAATACTCTCCCCCTCCATTTGACCTTAGTCTCTTTAACTTTTTACCTGTGATTCTTTCTGCGTACACATGATAATGTTTAAATGTATTGAATACCTCTAATTTATCTTTGATCACATATATAGTGATCCACCTAGTAGCATCATCAATATAAATCACATAATATCTTGAACAATTTATACTAAAATCCTTTGATGGTCCCCACACATCTGTGTGTACCAACTCAAGCTTCTCTGAATACATGACACCATGCTTAGAATATGATTGCTTATGAGCCTTACCTAATTGGCATGCCTCATATCTGTATGTCATGTTGACTTGCAACATTAGGCAATCCAAGCACTCAACCATTGTTAACCATATCCTTAATACCTCTTTCATTGAAATGTCCAAGCCTTTTGTGCCAAAGATCTAACTCAGAGATCTTATGTCCTCCATAAGTGAACAAGGCATGACCAACATTACCTTGAATCTTCAATGTAAAGAGTCTTCCTTCTTTCTTCCCTGAAACAATTTGATTACAACTAAAAGAAAACCATGACACACGAGAGAAGAATGCAATAGAGATCATGCAGCTTATGCTCAAAAATAAACATGCAAGATCATGTTCTATTCATGTTTGATTACTCTAACCTGCTTTAGAAAATTTATTTTTTTCTCAAAAAGATTGAATAGAATTATCGAATGTACAAAGCTTTTTTCAATCTGCAAACAAAATATGGATGCCTTTTATTTTCAAATCCAATCGATTGAATCATGTACACCTCTTCTTGAAGTTCTCCCTTGAGAAAATCATTTTTATGTCATGGCCATCTCCTTGCTGCATTCATTGCAATCAAGGTTCTAATTGTTCCCATCTTTGCAATCGGGCTGAAAGTCTCTTCATAGTCGATGTCATGAGTCTGCTTGAATCGTTTTGCTACTAGTATAGCTTTATGCCTAGGTAGAGAACCATCATCATTTCTCTTTACTTTAAACACCAATTTAGTTGGAACAATCTTCATACCTTCAGCCTTTGGAACTAGCTCCCATGTATGATTGTCCTTGAGGGCTTTTATCTCTTCTTGCATAGCTTGTTGCCATTCTTTTAGTGTACATGCTTCTTCATATGCATTTGGTTCTTTGTTTTTGACCACCTATGTCATTTATGCAAAATGATTTGCAATAAAACTAGCATAGTTCAGCCTTTGAATTGGATACCTTGCTCTTGAAGACCTCCTTTCAATGCCTTTTGAATATTGCTTCTTCAACCAGTTCAACTTTACCTTTGGTGTAATCACCTCTTCATACTCTTCTTCACTTGCATTTGAATCACTATCTTGGGCGGCACGTTTAGCTTCAAATCTTTCATAACCTAATGTTGGTAATGAGGAATGACTCCTTAGTCTCCCCTTCCATGTTGATCTTTCTCCATGTGATGTAGAAGCTTCTGGACCTCACATTTGAGTGCTTGTTTGATGAAATTCTTCTTGGATAGCACCTCCATCGTCTTCATGATCTTCTTCAAGAATCTTCTCTTTCCCTTTGTCTCCAAACCATGCTCTTAGCTCATCAAATACCACATCTTGTGAGACTCATAGCTCCTTTGTCACCGGATTGTAGCACCTATATCCTTTTTGCTCCAATGAATATCCCATGAAAATACATTTTTCTGACTTTGGCTCCATCTTTGTCCTTAGTTCTTGAGGAATGTGAACATAACATATGCATTCAAAAACTTTGAGATGTGTAAGATCAATTTTTTTACCAAAATAAACCTCCTCGGGAGTTAAATTATGCACTCTAGTTGTTGTGCACTTGTTCATCAAATAAACAGTTGAACTTGCTGCTTCAGCCCAATAATTTAGTGGCACCTTCATCTCATTGATCATGCATCTTGCAACTTCTGTGATATGTCTATTTTTCCTTTCAACAATTCCATTTTGCTAAAGCATGTAGCTACATGGAAATTGTCATTTGATGCCATTTTCATAAAGAAAATATGAAATTCTTTGCAGAAATATTCTCCTCCTCCAGCAGACCTCAAAAGGTTGAATGTACCATCCTATTTCCTTTCTATGTGTGCTTTAAATCTCCTGCACATACGGAACACATCTCATTTTGGTTTTATGAAGAACATCCATACTTTTCTTGAATGATCATCAAAACAGTGATAAAATATCTATTACCAGCAATCGATGGTTGTTGTGATGGTCCCCATAAATCTGTGGGTATCAAGTCGAGGACATTCCTTGCCACGTAGTTGCTCCTCTTGAATGGTTGTTGAGTTTGCTTTCTTAACTGGCATGCTTCACAAAACTCATGCAGTCCAGCATCATTAAAACTTGGAAGACCTCTTACCACTTCATGGTTGCTCATGTCCTTGAGCTTGGGAATGTTGATATGTCCAAACCTTTTGTGCCACAAATCAATTTTTAAATTAGCAATTTTCTTGTTTCCAAACTGAATATACATCACCTTTCCATGTGGTTGTTGAATGTCCAAAGTGAACATCCTACCTTCTTTCCTTCCTTGAGCAACGACCTTGAATCCTTTGTTTGGATTTTTTATAAAGTAGCCTTTTTCATTGAAGATAACATAATATCCTTTCTCTACCATTTGTCCTACTGAATCATATTCCTTGCAATAGTAGGAACATGAAGAACATCAATCAATACCTTCTTGTCTCCAAGCTTGATTTCTCCAACATGCTCAGTTGTGTGTTGAGTTTCATCACCAGTTCCAAACATCCTTTTCCACTTGGAGGTTGTAGATTTGTGAATAAATCTCCTTGGCATGTCATATGATTGTGGCAACCTAAATCTATAAACAATTTTTGGTCATCGCTTATCGGGTTGTTGTACTCATGCTTCATGGCAAGCATGGTTTGTGTGTCTCCTTCACTTGATGTACTCCCATAGTTATTTTGGCTCCTTTGGTTGCCTCCATTCGGCCTTCCATTCTTTTGCCAACAATCATTTGCATAATTTCCTACTTAACCACAATGATAAAATGTTATAACTTTATGAGGATTGTATGAACCTTAACCTCTTCCTCTATTTCTTCCTCGACCTCTTCCACATGTATTGTCATTTGAGTTTTCCTTGTTGTCCTCTGAGTTATGTTAGCTGGAATTTGTGTTTTTGTAGCTTCTTCCTCTTCCTCTCAAGCCTCCTCTTGAGTTCCTTCCTCTACCTTCACCTGCATATAACATTTGGCTATGGATTTCCTTACCTCTATTGCCTTCTCCTTGTTGAGCAGCCTCTTCACCCACAAGATTTGGTATAATCTCCTCGAACGTCGGTAGAGGATCTCTATCAAGTGTTTGTGATGAGGGGCTTCCACTTTTCTTGACTCCTCAAGCCATTGAGGGCTGTTTGGATGATGTCTTCCTCTTTTATATTGCATCCAACTGATGTTAGTTGATCTCAAAGCTCCTTGATCTTTAACATATACTCACTAATGCTTTGGTTTGAGCTTTTCTTCATGTTGTTGAGCTCATTCTTGAGTTGCATCTTTCAAGACCTTGTTGAGGTAGCATAAACCTATCTCCAATGCTTCCCAAAATTCCTTGGTTGCCTCTAGGCTTTGCACACGATCAATCATAGTTTTAGAAATAACTTGTGAAATGAGGAACGTCACCATTTGATTCCTCTCTTCCCAATCTACAAATTGTCTCCTTTGTGCTGGAGTAATGTTAGGATCTTGAAGGTCCACTAGTTGTGGATCATCTCCAGTAACTAGACTCCATAAACCTTTACCTTTAAGGTAGTTTGTCATTCTATACCTCCAAGACTAAAAATTATCTTTATCTAACTTCTCAACTTGCTATCCTAAATCAACCATTGAAAACTTCCAAGTTTGAAGTTTACCTCAATATCTCTATCTTGACTTTATGAAGCTCCCCTTGATCTATAGCTTCTTCTTTGCTTTACTTCAGTTTCAATGCTTTGCTTCTTCAAGCTCCAATTTTCTATTACTAAGCTCTGATACCAACAATTGGAGAATTCCTCTCTTATGCATAGTGGAAAGTGTAGAAGACCTTCTTAAGACTTTTACCTAGAGTTGAACCTTAGAATGAAAACTAGTATCAATTGAAGAATACAATGAACTTGTGTCTTTGGTTGCTCAAACAAGACACTAATACTTTTCAAATGAGCTATCAAAAACTTAATTTGGAGTATATTTGGTTTGGTAACTCTTTGCCTCAAAACAGGCTGCCTGTCCACTCAATTAAGTTGAAAACTAGCCTTCACTAAAAACTTAATAACTCAAAGAGCATGATGAATTTGAAAAAAGTGTTTTATACAGAGGTACAAATAATAAAATCTCCAAAGAATATTTAAACTCTAGAAATGGATACATACATTGAGAGATATGACTCTCGCAATCAAGCTACCAAGAAGCAGTGAGCGACTCGACATAGCCTGTCAGACTATAGAAAACAAATGACTAAAACCAAATGAACTACCTACAAGGGGACTTTAGCACCTTCTTCCTCTATATGTGAGTGCTCCCTTTCCTTTTTTGTAGCCAAGTGACCACAAGCACTCATGATGACTTCATGAGCTCTTCTCCATAACTCCTGCACTACTTTGAGCAACCACTCTTCTCGTTTGGTTTAGTTTTTGGATTGATTCTCTTTTGATTGATTCTCTTTTGGCCTCCACTACATGCTAAAGTAAATGCTTTAATTTTTTCTTTTTATATTTGCCTCCTATTTGTAGAAAATGATTTCTCCAAAATATATATAAACCTTGCTCCTTTATTTTTCAACATTATGCCATCTCTTGTGCATGAGGGGAGCAAAAGGGAGCCCTCCTCATGAGAAGTATAACCCCTAGAGACCCAAAGTTCACAATACCATTGTTGAGGGTAGATAATTCTAAAGAGGAGTAGTTAATTGGATTAAATGTTTGCTGAATTGGATGTTACTCAGCTAAAATGTTGCTGTATCCAAAGGTTGGTGACTCAGAGTTTTAATATGTAGTTATAATCTGGTTATGCTGATGTCACGAGAATATAGTTTGTTGTATTCTTGTTTTAGCGAGGATTGTATCTGAGAGAGTCATGTATGTCTGATGAGAAGAAGAAGGACAGAGAATCATAAATTGCATTGTGTAGAGTGAATCCATTTAGTGTTGTTCTAATATTTCCGTTTTGGAGAATGTGATCTCTTTATCTTGTAATTTTTGGTATTCGAAGAACATTAATGAAGTATTTTGTCTAACTTGTTTTATGAGTATTGAGTTTATGTATGTGTGAGTGAATTCAGTCTGACATTGTGTTGATGCAGCAAGAAAATGGTGAATCTGAAGTACTGTTTGTGAGTATTCCTTTTATGTGAGTAAGGATCAATGTTGAGATTTTGTGATGAAGTCAGTAGTTATGTGTTGCCGAACCCCAACACATTTGGCGATCCTACTATGCTTGCTCAAGAAGCAAGAAATGCATGTCGGGAAAAAGGGGATCAAAGAGTTAGTAGAGTATGCCACACACGAGTGCAAGCACAAGCAGGTAACATGGATTTATTTTTTGAACCATACGACTAGTATGAAGCACAAGAAGATTCCAATTTTGAAGTTGAAGAGGAGGAAGGAGAAAGGGGTGTAACAGAAGCAAGGCTAGTGGGCGGAATACTAGGAGCATTGATCCTGACAAAAGCAACTACCACTTGGAGGGACAACCAGGCAAAGAACTCAGTGTACACCTCAACCATTGCCCATGGCGCAACCACCTCCTAATACTAAAGTAAAAGCAGCACATTTTAGAGGAGGATCAAAGGAAGATGCAGACTGCAACATTGCTCAATTTGAAATAAAGTGGACAACAAATGGATATCCAACAATACATGATGATTGAGTCAAATTACAGCAATTTATAGCCACATTAGAAGGAAGAGCGATGAGCTAGTTTAGTCAATAGTGTATTTCTCATTTTGGTACATATAATGCATAAAAAATAGCATTTTTACAAATATTTAGAAAAGAAAAGACTCCCTTAGATGTTTTGAGGAAGTAGAGAGCAATTAGACAAAAGAACATGCTAGTTGAAGATTATGATCAAAGATTTAGAATTTTGATAGAACAATTACAAGGCAATGAGAGACCTACCAACAAGATGTTGGCAGGTTAAAATTCCTAAAAGGATTAAGGAGCAGCATTAGGCATGCAGTAGCTAGTGTTGACATAGCTAATGAATTTAATGTATTAGTGTTACCCACTACAAGGGTGGAAAAATGGTTTGGTAGATCAAAGAAGAAGCATAGTGATTCTAGTTTTGATGGTGAATCCAATTCAAAATCGGAATCAGAGAAAGGTACAAATGATTTTGAATCAGAGAGTGAGGATGAAGAAGTTGTGGTACAAAGGCATCACAAACAAAAATGGAAGCAGGGTGAAGAGGAAGCTTTGATCAGTCGATTAAAGAAGCATGGGTACTCAATAATTGTTCCCAAGGAAAAACGTTTTTGCAAGATTTGTGATAAAGAAGGTCATACCACAAGCCAATGCTGGTATAATCCAAAGCATAGAGGGAAAAATTCAAGACAAGATGATAGAGGTACTAATGAAGTTGCAGTAAATCAGGCCATTCTGATTCAAGGTCATGGTGGTTTTCAGATGCCGCAACAAGGGAGACCTCCATGGAGAGATCAGGGAAATTAGCAAGGAAATCACCGAGGCCATCAATAAGGAAATCAATAGGGAAGGCCAGCTAGAGTGATGCCATGTGGGTATTTTTTGTGAAAGAGCTCCATAGCCTACACACAAATGAACTAAGAAGTCTAACTAGCAAGGCCACACACTAGGAAAAGAGATGTCCTTCCACCCAACCAACCCCTCCAATATATAGCTCCAGGACCAAGGGGGTAAGTCCTTCTCAAGAGGACATGTGTACCTTCCATCACATGGGTCCCTAAGGTGTTCACATGGTTTCCAAGCTTAGGAAATCACATGGCTTCTAAAAGAAGACTCTCCAAGCTCTCACGTACAAATCAAGTGGCTAGGAGAAGCTTCCAATAAAGCCTAAGGTACTCAACCTTAGAGAATTAGCCCTAAGGTTCAAGACCCATCTAAAAGGGGTAAATAAACCATAAATCCCAAGGGTTTCACACCTAGAAACTCAAGGGTTCTACCCCTTAGACCCATATAATTATACAACATTCTCCTCCCCTTAAAAGCATTTCCGTCCTTGAAAATGAGTGGAGATATATACCTTGGGGTATTCCCCCATGCTCCATGATCAATCTCAAGCATCATGGCTTTCATCTCTCTAAGTTCGCCTCTTAATTCGAAATGGAAGTTCTACCCTAATTGAATCTTAAAAGAGGAGAATCCACGGGTAGTCTAATTCATTGCCTCAATCATTCAAAGTTCCATCTAGTTTGCATACGAAAAAGAACTGAGTCAAATGCAAAGTATGGAAAGAATGAAAAGGGTGAAAGAGAACATCCTTGCCTATTTCCTTGTTTAGGCCATGTGCCATGTGGCTCTCCATAGCTCAAACATGTGAATTAGGTGGATACAAAGTGACTTCAGCTAAATTACTACCTTGGTCCATTGCTTTGCACCACTTGTGCATGGACCTAGTAAAATAGATGAATGCTACTTGAGGTTTTCTTTATGAGATTCATTTCTCAAATCAGAATCCAACTTGTTCTGAAAGGACGATGAATCGTTCATAATCCTTGCCCAAATCACTCTCTTGTAGTGAAATGGGTGGATTTTCTTGTTTGCAATTCGCCTCCAATAAATCTAAATAGAGGGGAATTTCATTATATAATCCATACCTAACCAATAGAATGGTAAATGTGAACTATCTAGTTTTTACAAGCATATAACATTCTCTTTATCTTCAGAGAGAATTTGAATAGCTTACCAAAAGTGGATTCAATGTTCTTTCAAAACTTTACATAGTTTTGAGAATCCACTTTAAGGGATTAATCTAACTATTGTAGATTCCAATCAATTGAAACCTATTTTACTTGTTCTTCCAAAAAGATTAAGATCTTTATAACTACGTCCCAAGATGGGAACTCATAGTGTAAAAGATCGTGTTATCTTTAAGGTCATAAGTGGAAATAGATTATTCCAATCATTTCTTGACTACTTAATCCTTACGGATGTTTAGTTGGATCTCAAACCTTAAAGGTCTTCTTAATCCTTCCAAAATTCTCTCCCTTATATTCTAGATCTATTAAAGATGTCCTATGTAAACATCGTAACTAGATCTTTCTTATTCTTCAATTGACTTGAAATATCAAGTATCCAAAAGATGATCTTTCTGAGCTTTCTTTCAAGCTTGGTCTAAGATCATTTTTATGTTCCTTGAATTTCAAGTCATACTTTGGGATGAAACTTTTAGAACTTCATCCTTTGGAGTTTACCTTCAAACTCAAAAAAGTTGATCCTCTCTTTATTTCTAACTCTCAATGAGAGATAGATAGATCCTTTTGTATCTTGTTAGAAAAATTCTTCTTCCCTTTGAGGGCATAATTGAAGAAGATGCCTATTCCTAGACGTTGTCTTCATGATGTATTCCATTGGATCATGAGTCCCTTTTTCTTCAAGCCATCAAGAAAAAGTACTCAACGGGATTCAGTACACACTGTCCCATATCAGTGGGTTCTTCATCCAATCCACATAACTTTGTCTCTATACCTTCTCACCTTTTTTGTCCTTTTAAATGACGTTCATACTATGGTACCAAATTATGAGAGCAAGGACTAAGGTGCTTAAATTCACCACTACTAATCATACTATAAATATTTGGTTAACCCTTTAATGTGGTGTGTTTCATCTTATCAAACTTTAAGTTTGACTTGATCTTTACCCTACTTGGGTCTTTTGGCTTTTCTTCTCTTCTTTTTCCAAAATAAGAGATAAGACTAGTTCTTTCTCCAATAGATCCCTTCATGCTCAAAGCTTTACCCATGGGTTTTACTTGGGGATCTAGCTATTATGCTTCATACAAGAATCCATATTCCTTAGGTTTATATTATTGGAATTCATAACATATGTTATGTTATCCCCACGAAGCATCAAGATACTTTTAGGATTATGCTTTATAGTTCATTCAACTTCTTTTCCTAACCCATTAAGGATTCATATAATCCTTACGGTGTATGCAAGTCTTCTCTTATATTGGGGTTCTTTGAGAATTCCCAATCTTTGAGAACTTCATTTAGTTGCAAGACTAATTAAAGATATATGAAGTAATAGAATACGAGGAAGTACTTGAAATTTATCTATTTCTTGCATATCTTTTACCTTACAATACCCTATTTAGTCTTTTCAAGGCATAAGATACAAGTCCTTGGGGACTTTCTCCTCTCCTTAAGAGTTTTTGTCCTCGAAAACTACCTGAGCGTGAATTGAAAATTGTGCTCTTTCAGAAGTATTTGAAAGAGTTTATTTTCAATCTTCTATTGTTCCTCCTGGTTAAAAGAACTATTCAAAGCTTTTTCGCTTTCTCTTCTCCAAGCATATAGAATAAAGGTTCAAGTTTTGAATTACCTCTAAATTCAATGTCCCATACCACCAAATGAATGTAAGTCTAGATGTCCCATACCATCCGACTTACACTTCCACTTAAGTAAAGGTAATTTTAGCTTGAATTTTGGGATCAAACCTTCTTCTAATAAGGTAAGATCTATCACTTCTTGGACTTGCAAGTGTTATTTTCAGTGTAGAGCATACGTACTGCCCATGCTACAATGGACTTTCAGCGTACCAAGTCTCAGTTGTAATTGCAACTTGACAAGACTTAATGTCAAAGATTGGTTTTTCAATGATTCCTTTATTCAGATGTACTCTAAAAGATCATTTTATGTCACCTGATAATAGAGCTAGTTTATACTCAACTAGATATTATCGCTTATGACATAATGAGTAATCTGAGAAAGAATAATTGACTTGCCAATCGAATCCCTATGTTGAAGTAGATGGTAATACTATTTACCATTTAAATATCTTCTTTACTCTTAGGACATTGAAAAATGGTATTTCGGGTTTATTAAAACCCTTGGGTCTTACCTTCTCTTCATGCCTTGCATTTGCTTGGAACAATAGTGTAAAGCTCCGAATAGTTCTTTACTTCATTCAAAACAAAGAACTTTCTTGGACTAAAGCTTCCATCTTCCAAAACTAAGATTTTGTTATACCATATTTTCTCTTACTTAGAGTTTTGAGAAGATAGTGCTCTAAGTTACCACCATTGTATCGTACTATGGCTTTGTTGATTAGGCATGCCATGGGTTAATTATGGAAGTTTTATACTCCATAAGAGGCACTTTAAGATTAATGTATCTTGCCAATGTACCATTTCTTGGCTCATAAGGATCCAACTATATATGAAGTGAACGGTAGCTTTACTTATGGCTAATTGACTCTATTACGATTATTCCTATCATGGAACTTGTAACCATACTTAAGCTTAAATAACATAAATCTCCATCTTAACCCTCAAACACATGTAATGTATTCCAAATGCATACTTTTAGTGTATGTCAAGACATTTACACCTTTATTGGAAAAGGTGTTGCATGCATAAGGTTCAGAAGTTGAACCCCTCCTTAAAGCATGGAAAAGTTCCAATTTGGAACTTTGTTTATTCAAAGGATGGTGCAAAATTTTCCATGCATCTTTCTTTTTGTGCATGAGAGTTGCCATAATGCATAAATAAAACATGACCATATATATGCACAACCAATCTTTCTTTTCCAAAACCATATGAATTTAATGCATAGTGCAAATCATTTTTATGACTTAATTGTGTATGTGACCAAACAAATAAGTCCACCTTGAACTATGCATCCATTTTCAAATGCATTTCTATCATGAAATGAATTGTATGTTCTTTGATATGTCAGGAAAAGAAAAGGGGTACAAATACTTACTTCGAAATTAAGCTTTGTCCATCCCTTGAATTTATTTTAGTGCTTCTCTCGGTGATGAAATAGGCTTAGGCCATCCCATCTTGTCCAACATTGAATTTTTCCTTGGGCATTTTGATACTTACTTGTGTGCCCATATGTGTGCATTTACCTTTGAAATCATGCAATTTTAAAGGTTAGAATCTCTATGCATAGTTAATGGATGTGACATTGTGATTCCTATATGAGAAGCAATCACACATCATACCTATATGATGAAAATTAGAGCATGGAAATACTTATCCTAAGCTCCCACCATGTTCCTTGTGCTCCTTGGAACATATATCTCTTGTCTTTATGTTCGCCTCATAGTGTGTAGTTTACAAAATGGATGTCCTCTTCTAAAATACTTAAAAGAACACTTGTCTTGGTGTTATAAGTATTTACTCATGCGATACAAAAGAAAATAAAAATAGAACCGAATTCATATGATGAAGAAGCTTTATTTCATAGCTTCTTGAATGAGCATCCTCCCTCTGTCATAACTTCCTCAAAGCTATAAGATATTGTGAGAATACTTAACATTATACATCCATTTGGGAAATAGAGAATTAAATTATGCAAATAATAAGGGAAATGACAACTAAATACTTCCCCAAATTCAATTTGATGAAGTTGCATGCTCCTCCATGTTTGGGTTGGTATCTTCAACACAAATCTTTAAGGGAGAGAGTCATGTCTTTGTTCTCCAGCATCTTCGACTATTGTATTCTCATACATTATGCACCCAAATTTAGTAGTGAAAAGTTTGGGGATGCATCACTCACAAATAGCTACTTTGTGAAGAGTCTACCATGCATTTCAAAATCTCTTATAATGAAACTACACATTAGTGAGTTTATTCACGTGTAATGCAAAAAATAGCTCATGTGAGTGACATAATAGCAAGTAAACCCATATGCAATATGTAAAATGTCATAAGCAAGGATAAAGATAAAAATATATAAACTTATCTTCTTCCAATATCTGATGTAAAGAAGTAATGAAAACTTTGCACATTCATCAATGGTTGTCGAATAGGAATTTATCCGGCAGTAGTGCCTCCTTGCATGCAAATCTCTGAATATAGGGCCGTGTGGCTTCATAGGCTTCCTACTGCACTAGTGAGATGAGACTCTCTCTAACCATGAGTGCATCTGCGCTCAGGCTGAGGTCATATATCCCATAAACAATGACAAGACAACTAGTCCACTGTTTAAAAAGAGCGCTACGAAGATCACTTCAACAAATCCGAAGGTAGGAAAAGAGAGCATTGCTCACGGACCTCTATGAGCACCTCCCAAGTGTCACTTCATATCGAGACAAGAGAGAAGCGTTCGCGATCTGGCCATGTTCTCTCCCATACACATGGTTGTGTGGGCGCGGGGAGACTGTCACCCTACTTGGCTGTTCTGCCCAATGCGATGACATGGCTCTCTAAAAGCATGTGGCTGCACGGGGGACTATACCAAGTTTTACTCCTCGTAAAAGAGAGAGACAGACATCGACTCCGAGTTCTACTATGTGCATGTCTCGCGTGATGTACTTACCCACAATTGAATCTCAAGAAAAAGAAATACATGAAGCTCTGGTACCACTATTGTGAAAGAGCTCCATAGCCTCCACACAAATGAACTAAGAAGTCTAACTAGCAAGGCCACACACTAGGAAGAGAGATGTCCTTCCACCCAACCAACCCCTCCAATATATAGCTCCAAGACCAAGGGGGTAAGTCCTTCTCAAAAGGACATGTGTACCTTCTATCACATGGGTCCCTAAGGTGTTCACATGGTTTCCAAGCTTAGGAAATCACATGAAATCACATGGCTTCTAAAAGAAGACTCTCCAAGCTCTCACATACAAATCAAGTGGCGAGGAGAAGCTTCCAATCAAGCCTAAGGTACTCAACCTTAGAGAATTAGCCTAAGGTTCAAGACCCATCTAAAAGGGGTAAATAAATCGTAAATCCCAAGGGTTTCACACCTAGAAACTCAAGGGTTCTACCCCTTAGACCCATGTAATTATATAATAGTATTGCTCTCTACCAGATCATTGGATTGGTCTTAATTGTCTATTATGGGTTAAGCATAGAGAGGAAAGAGGTATACGAGTTATTTGGTACAATCAGAATAACCAGTAAGGGTAGCAACAACAGGCTCAGCAAGCTACTCAAGATAATGTTATTGTAATTGTTTTATCAAAATGATTCAAGTGCAAGTACATCAGGAAACCCAAAAAAATATCATGAGGATCAATGGAATTGTGATAGTAGACAATGTGCCATGATAAAGGACATGGAAGTTTTGGGGTCATAAGATCAAGAAATAAAGGTCCTATTGATTGGCATGAGCAAAGGTAGATTCGGGACCAAGTATAGAAACGGATCAAGCAAGATGAGAAAAAGCAGGATAAAAGTCAGATATTATTGTAGGATGATGGGGATTTAATGCCCATTCATAAACCAAAGAAAGATGATGGGATGAAGACTCAGCAAGGGTTGAACAATGACTGGTTTGAGGTAATTATTAACTCTCCTTTATAGTTATCCTTGGATCAATTGTTATCCTTAGTACCAGCTTTTAGAGAAAAATTATTGAAAAGGTTGTTTGGGCAACAATCAGAACTAGTAGTGACATAGATACTTTCAACATCAGCCAATAGTATTGATCCAACTGATGTGGACTTTGTAGTACCAGTAATTTAGGCATGGTATAAGAAAAGAAGATTTGATGAAGTTTTGTTGGATGGTGGTTCAGGAGTGAATATATTACTTGAACACATATTTAAGGAAATGGGGAATGGGGCTCTAGCTCCAACACCTTTTCAAGCTAAGATGACAGATGAGACACGAGTTCAACCCTTGGGTATTCTGAAGTAGTAGCAGCAGATAGTAATTGCAGGGATGTCATTAATGGTTAATTTTGTGGTAATTCAAATGTCCAAATCTACCTATTTGTATGAGATGTTGTTAGGGAGACCATGGATCAGGTTGGCCAAGGTAAAGAAAGATTGGGGTTTAAACATGGTTGTTATCACAAAGGGTAAAAAGCATGTCAGAATACCAATGAAAGGAAGAAGGAATATGTCCGTAAGAGAAAAACCTCTGATGGCTCAAACCATTAGTCTAGCGGAAGAGATAGAAGATGATGAAGAGGAAGAATTTTTGAAGGCAAATCCAATTGTGGTTCCAGTATTGGAAGTATATGTGGAAGGAGTGCTATCAAAAGAGGAGGAATTGCTGGAAAATAATAGTGCACCAGTGGTAGGTGATAGAATGGAAGGAACAAAGCTAAGACAATTATTTGAGCAAAATATAGAAATTCCGACTCAACAGAAATTGGATCACGAAGAAAAGGAGGTGATAAATTTGGTTGAAAAAGTATATGAACAAAAGTATCCAGGGTTTGGAAGGGTGAAGGAAGATGAACTTGAGGGAATCAATCTCGGGACTGATGTTGAACCAAAAATCATGAGAGGAAGTAAAGAAGTGGAAGGTGAGTTCTTGGAAGACCTAATTTCTTTTTCAAAGGAGTATATTGACATATTTTCTTGGGATTATTCACAAGTAAAAGGCATAGACCTAGATTTACATCAACATAGGATTAATTTAAAAACAGATGCAGTTTCGGTTGTGCAGCAAAGGTTCTGAATGAATCCCAATTTTTCAAAATAGGTTAAGGAGGAAATTGACAAGTTATTGTCAATTGGATTCATTAAATTGGTTAATCAAGTAACATGGTTATCTCCCCTTATTGTTGTTCCAAAAAGAATGGGAAGTTGAGGGCTTGTGTGGATTATAGAAAATTAGATGCAGCTACAATTACAGATCCTTTTCCAATGCCATTTTGTGACGCGGTGTTGGATGAAGTAGCTGGACATGAAATGTATAGCTTTGTAGATGGATTATCTAGCTATTATTTGATTCATGTTGTTGAGGAGGATCGACACAAAACAACTTTTATTACAAAATTTGGGGCATATGTGCTTACAATTATGAGTTTTCAATTAAAAAAATGGACCACCTTCATTTAATTAGGTGGCACATAAAGTTTTTGAGCCTTATTTGCAAGATTTTATGCAAGTCTTTGTGGATGACTTTTTAGTATTTGGAAAGAAGATACAACATGTGCTGCATCTGAAGTCTTGCTTCAACAGATGCAGAAAATTCAGAATGGTGTTGAATCCGTTCAAGAGTGTCAATGTAGTGAAGAGTGGTATTTTATTGGGTCATGTTATCTTAAGAGAGGGGTTGGCCATTGATATCAAGAAAATTGAAGCTATTAGGATACCTAAAGCTCCAACAAATGTGAAAGAAGTAATGAGATTTGTAGGTCAAATTAAATGGTCTGCTAGATATTTGAGGTACTTTTCTAATATCTCATTACCTTTGATTCATTTAATAAAAATAAGATGTTCCCTTTGTATGGGTTGAAGCTCAAAAGAAGGCTTTTCAGTTATTAAAAAAGATGGTTTCAGTAGCTCCAATTTTGTGTTAGTTGTCGGATTGGTTTTTACCTTTTCACATATTTGTAGATGCATCGGATGTAGCAGTAGGAGCACTGTTGATGCAGCAAAAAGAAAAAGGATGGTATAGACCAATTTATTGTGCTAGTAGAGTGTTGTGTTTAGCAAAAAGGAATTATCTGGTTACTGAGCGTGAGGCATTGGCAATGGTATATGCTTTGAATAAATTTAGGCATTATTTGTTGGGTAATAAAGTGGTTTTCATGTAGACCATCAGGCTTTGGTATATCTTATCAAGAAGCCTCTGTTGACAGGAAGATTGGTAAGATGGATTATTTTATTACAGGAATTTGATTTTGTGATTGTTCATACTCTAAGTAAAGAGCATGCCATGGCTAATTATTTCAGTAGGTTAGAATCAGGAGAAGCACCAGTGGGAGTGAATGATGAGTTTTCGGATGCAAAATTATTTAATGCTCAGATTGCTGACTCTGATTCTTGGTATGACGAGTTTTTAGCATTCCTAACAGATGCATTATTGCCTCAACAATTTACACCTGATCAGAGAAAGAAGTTTGCTTTGAAAAGTAGGCCATATTTGGTCATAACAGATGCATTACATAAAAAAGGGGTGGATCAGGTAATTAGAAAATGTGTGCGAGATTTTGAGCAACCAGTTGTGTTGGAGGAAGCACATTCAGGAGCAGCAAGAGAACATCTATCAGGGGATATTATAGGTAAAAAGATTCAACAAGTTGGGTTATGGTTGCCTATAGTATTAAAGGATGCTCATGAATTTTCCAAAAGGTGTGTCATTTGTCAAAAAACAAGTCAACCAAGTAATTCGGATAGAATGTCGGATCATCTAGTTTTGCCATTTGATCCATTTCAAAAATGGCGGATGGGTTTTGTTGGTCCCATTAAGCTAATTATTCACTGTGGAAATAGCTATATTCTAGTGGCAATGAACTATTGCACAAACTGGGTGGAAGCAGTAGCACTTAAAGATAACATGGCCGCTAGTGAAGCAAAGTTTCTCTACCACAACATTATGACCAGATTTGGTTGTCCGGTAGAATTGGTGAGTGATAGAGGAGCTCATTTTCGCAATGAAGTCATTTTTGAATTAACAAGAACACATCTGATTATGCACAAAAGTCTATATCTTATCATCCACACGCAAATGGTCAAGCGGAAAGCACCAATAAAACTTTACTAAGGATTCTTAAAAAATTAGTTCATGACAATTAGAAAAATTGGTATTTGTTGCTAGATTCAGCATTGTGGTCATTTTGAACAACTTTTAAGGTAACCACTAGAATGACACTATTCAAATTGGTGTATGGCTTAGAAGCAGTGGTTCCATTGGATTTTTTGGTTCCAAGTTTGCGTGTAACAATAGAAAAGATGTCTCCAGAGTTATTGGTCAAGCATAGGAGTAAGTATCTTGTACAATTGGAGGAGGACCGCTTAGTAACTGCATATATAACGGACGTGATCCAAAGAAGGAGACAAGCTTGGGTTAACATGAATGTCAAATTTAAGATATTTTACGTTAGAGATTTGGTCATGGTGTATATCTCTAAGTTAGGAACACATCCAGGAAAGCTCACTTTGAGATATAAAGGTCCATATCAGATAGTGCAGGATTTAGGACAAGGGACTTTTGTGGTAGCAGATGTATTTGGTACAAGGATGGAAAAACCTATCAATTGATTTTGTCTGAAGAAATTTCAAGGGAAACCTCCACATATGGATTGGTTGTCAGCTAGTTTGGTGCCGGTGATGCTTAATTTTGATAATCAGATCAGCAACATTAGTGATCATAGAAGTAAGAACGCCTATTATCTGCATTTTGTTCAGTGGTGGCATGTTTGCTTAATAGTTGTTGGTCCAAGATTATGTTAAGGGCTTTCTTGAGAATACAATGGTTTTCTTGTGCTAATCTGAGGATCAACGTTTCATCAATCTAATTAATGTTGAGTCAGCAAGAAAATAGTGAATTTGAAGTACTGTTTATGAGTATTGTCTTTTGTGTGAGTATGGATTAATGTTGAGATTAATTTCTTGAGAGTTTGTGATGAAGTTAGTAGTTATGTGTTGCTGAACCCCAACAACCATGACTAAAAATATCTTGCTACCGCACTATACAAGAAATGACATTTCCTTGGCAAATGCATTTACCACTAACTTGCAATTCCTTAACAAATGTATATTTTTCTTTTCAATTTTATTTTTCCTTGGACTCCATTGCAAACTTGCCCATCCACATAATGTCCTTTATACTCCATTGTCAACGGTTTAACATTAGGCCGATTTAGATTCTTGATTTGGCAACTTCAAAGGGAAGTCCGCGATCTATGGAGCCACCCACGAAAATATTCATCAGAATATATCCTTCAACCATGACTGTGTGTTAGCTCAACGTAGTCAGAAGGTAAGTTGTTATATTTTTCATCAGAATATATCCTTCAACCATGACTGTGTGTTAGCTCAACGTAGTCAGAAGGTAAGTGGTTGTATTTACACCCTCAACTCATAGATGATTTGGGAAATTCTTTTCTTTTAGTAAACTCAACGAGGATCCTATTCCTTCTTTCTTCCACTCCATTTTGTTGGGGTGCATACCTACAAGTTATTTCCCTCTTGATATCAACATTCCAAAGATAATCGTTGAATTCTAAGGAGAAATATTCTCCCTCTCCATGAGACCTTAACCTTTTGAGTTTTTCACCTATTACTCTTTTCCTATATGCATGCAAGTTCTTCAAAGCTCCAACTACTTTTGGTCTTTCCTTCAAGACATAAATTGTTATCCATCTTTATAGCATCATTAATAAAAAGAACATAATACCTAGAGCCATTGATTGATCCTTCTTTTTTTTATCCCCATACATGTGTATGGATGAGCTCTAGTATTCCATCATGCTTGAATCCTTTCTTTTGGAATGCTTGTCTATGTGCCTTTCCCATTTGGCATGATTCACATTTGTATACAATATGTTGATTCTCCACATTAGGTAGACCTAGGAAAGATTGATTAGCCACCATAGCTTTGCTTCCTCTTTCATCAAAATGTCATAACCTCTTAAGTCAAAGCTCTAATTGTATAATAACTTATTCACCATGGGTGGGCAAGGCTTGACCAATGTTCCCTTGCACTTTCAAGGTGAATAGTATGCCTTCTTTCTTACCATAGACAATCTATATATATCCTTTGTTTAAATCTTCCACAAAGACTCCTTAACTTGTAAATCTTACTTAAAAACCTTTCTCAAACATTTATCACACATTAATGAAGTTCTTGTGGAGAGTAAACATGCAGAAGAAACCTTAAAAGAAGACATGTACTCAAAAACGGAAAGAGTGTGAGACTCAAAAGTGAGCAGACCATGAAATGGGAAAACTCACATGGATTAGAGTGAGCTTGCCAAGAGCATGGAGTAGGCTCCTCAAGTTTCTAATCAAGTATGAATGGGGGGAGAGGCCCTCCTTATATAGATTTGGAGGGGGCTCTCCAAAGTATGTCATATTTGGGATAATTCCCCTTGAGGGAGAATGAATACACAAGTAGAAGCAAATGGCAAAGTACCCAAATACAATAGAGATACAATATAAGATGGAAATGAAATGTAAATGGCATGCCTCATGGATACAAAATGGAGATGCACTCATCAACACCCTCTTTGTAGCTCCATTTTGGAATGACTGAATGTTGTAGAGGTCCATCAAGCACTAGAGTAGAACTTCAGTTAAAGCCTTCATGAACATGTCTTCAAGGTTCTCTTGAGAGGTACACTACTCCATAGTAATCTCTTGAGATATGAGCTTCTCCTAGATGAAATATTACTAGCTCTTGATGTGGTTTGTTTGAGCATGGAACACTAGATTCTTGGTGACAGCCAAGGCTAATTGGCTATCCATGCAGATGCATGTCGAAGTAACCTCAAAAACACCAATATCAGATAACAAATGTCGAATCAAGATCGCCTCACATGCTGCAAAGTTGGATGCTCAGTACTCAGCCTTGATGGATGATAAAGCAATTGTAGGTTGCTTCTTACTTGCCCAAGAGATAGGTCTTGATCCAAGCAAGAGTATGTATCTAGAGGTAGACTGTCAAGAACTAAGATCCGCAACCCGATTTGAATCTGAGTATCCTGTGAGTTCCATACCCCCTCTATACCAAAGACCATGATCTATGGCGAGGCTAAGATATTGAAGTAGTCTCTAAGCAGCATCCAAATGTATCTATATTGACCGGATCTTGTAGAGGCATGTATGCAAAAATAGTACAGTAAGAAAATCTCACAAAAACACACACAGAATAGAGAGAGACAAGATACTCAACACAAGATTGGGTACAATGTCCCCCCACATACTCTGATGGACAAGTCTATCAGAGTATGTGTATTTATAGGTATTTTTCATTAGATCATGAATAGAAGATACATGCAGGTGGTGCTTCGAAAAGCATGCATTTATGAAAAATTTGGTTTATTTACAAAACGTTGCTTTCTAAGTGATCTACTATTTTTACAAAAATGTGGCTTTCTAAGCGATCTACTAAGTGAAAAAACATCACTTTCTAAGTGATCTAAAATTTTTACAAAAAAATATATAAAATACTATCTTTTAAATATCTTCAAAAATATCTAAGTAAATCCACATGCGTTCATGCCCTCATGATTCTCCACGTGCTAAATAAAAAAAGAACCACATTAAAAACCTCAAGGCATTAAAATCCATTTAACATTCCATTATTCCATAAAGTATAACATGCCTCCCACAACAAGCAACTGACCTCAGTTAAGAATAAAATAGACATGGATGGGTTGTCACATGTCCCATCACTAAACAATCATAAGAATATTCCATGTAAAAACACATGCATGGAAATGGAAAACTAGAATTTAATGTGTCTGTGAATGGTATGCAAAAATCAAGTGGCCATAATGTGGAGGTAATGATTTCTTATGAATCCATTGAGATTTGTTCAAGTGAGAGATTTTTATATTTAACTAAATATATATGATATTGCTTACCAATGCATGTAGTAGTAATATCATAATCAAGTATTTTCTCTGGAACTAAAATTTCAGCATCCTCTTCTAGTAAAGGTGGATCATCTAAAATAGGAGTGAGTGATAAAGTTCCTTTAAAGGATTTCAATAAGCTAATATGAAAAGTTCCATAGTAACATAATCCAAGTTTAACCTTAGGATATTGTGAAACATTTTCCAACCATCTTTTAATTATTCGTAACAAAGTCATTTTCATTAAATTCTTTAGCTACTCATTTCTTATTAATATTACACATGTACCTGACTCTTTTTAATGTGCTTACGAACCTCATGAAGCATTCTAAAAGCATTCTCACTTATTTTTTGAGTAATACGAAAAGTTCCATAGTAACATAATCCAAGTTTAACCTTAGGATATTGTGAAACATTTTCCAACCATCTTTTAATTCTAAAAGCATTCTCACTTATTTTTTGAGTAATACGAAAAGTTCCATAGTAACATAATCCAAGTTTAACCTTAGGATATTGTGAAACATTTTCCAACCAAAACCAAAAGAATCAGCCATAGGGATATCAATTTGAGTGAGAATCATGGGAGTGTATAAATATACAAAACCAAAAGAATCAGCCATAGGGATATCAATTTGAGTGAGAATCATGGGAGTGGGAGCTTTTTACCATATACAATCTCATATGGTGCACATCAAGTAGTGGTATGTGTTGTATTATTATTATATGCAAATTGTAGTAGAGGAATTTTCTCATCCCAATTACTTGGATTATCTAAAGAATAGAAACATAATAAATCTAAAATAGTATTATTCATAGCTTCATTTTTTCCATTAGATTTAGGATGAAATGTAGAGCCAAAGTCTATTTTGGAACCTAAATTTTGAAATAATGCAACCCAAAAGTGATTACAAAAATGAACTTCTCGATCTGATAAAATAACTTTTAGAGAACCATGATGTGGAAAAATACATTTAATAAATAACTTACCAAAATCCTCTGTAGTATGGGTAGGATCCATGGACTTATATGGAGAACCAAAACCTATTACTAAACATGTGATTTTTTTTTAGAAATATTGAAATTGAAATAGAAAAGGAAAGGTTAGTAGAAGTAATGTTAAATATAAGTTAAAAGAAATAGGGTATCAATATGTGAGAATAAGGCTAGTGGATAAAGCATATAATGTCTTTCAAGTGAGAGGTGGTGGGTTCAAATCCCCTACATGCTAAAGAGGGAAATAAGTAAGATCTTATTGCCACTCATTAGTTAGAGAGGGTTCGCACGTAGTCAATAGAGCCAAAGTGAACCAAAGTGAACCAAGAGAACCATGAGTGCCACACAAGCCAAAGATACCATAGTTATGCCATAGTTCAATGCCTTAGTTGATGCCTTGGAGTAAGCCGCAGGAGTAACCTCATGGATTAACCAAATGAATTGATCGAATTGATAACCGAATTTGATAAATGAGTTTGATAACCAAATATGATAAAAACATTTGATGAAAAAATGGAACCGTAATGGGAACACTGCACAATGAGCACAATGAACATAGTGTGACAATGTGATAGTATGCATAGGGAGCACAAAGAGTAGAGTGTGATAGCCTCACAGTTTGAAAATGTCACAGGGGTACAGGGGCACAGTATCAAATTTGAAAAAGTTTGAAAAAACACCGATGAACCAAAAAAAAAACCATGAATTGACAAACGCAAGCCTGGAGGAGGCAAGAATAAATGAACCAAAAGAGGTGTCGAATCATGAATGGTCATGAGGAATCATGAATGAACGTAGTGAGTTACACCTTTGCAAATGTATGCAGGCTCTGATACCATACTTGATCGGATCTTGTCGACGCATGTACCTAGAGATAGTACAATAAAAAAATATCACAAAAACACACAAAATAGAGAGAGACAAGAGACTAAACAGAAGATTGAGTACAATGTATCCCCACATACCCTGATGGAAAAGTCTATCAAAGTATGTGTATTTATAGATATTATGTCACAAATAGAAGATACATGAAGGCGGCACTTCAAAAAGCATGCATTTACAAAAAAATTGCTTTATTTGAAAAACTTCACTTTTTAAACAATCTACTATTTTCAGAAAAACATCACTTTCTATGCAATCTATTACTTTCATAATTCACATAGTGACTCTATTCTCATTGATGCTTTTTCATGTGACTTTGAGATCTTCTAGGTTGGTAAGAAGTACTTGCCTCTATGTTTTGTTTAGAAAAGATGGTGTCACCCTTTGAAGTGTAGATGGGTGGACTCAGAATTGAATTTGGATCCTTAATTGAGTATGTTGAAGCTTCATTAAATATGACATTTTTTGAGATGGTGATGGAGTGGTTCTCAAGATCATACAGTCTATAAGCTTTAGAGTGTTCACTATAGCCAAGGAACTTGCTTCAATCTTCCTTTTGCACATATACAAAAGCTTCACTACCAAATACTCTTAAGTAACTCACATTGGATTGCATCCATCGTAGGCTTCAAAAACTCTTAAGTAACTTAGATTGTAACTTGCTTCAATATTCCATTGGCACATATACAAAAGCTTCACTACCAAATACTCTTAAGTAATTGACACTGGCTTGCATCCATGGTAGGCTTCAAATGGAGTCTTGTTGTTCAATGCACTTGTGAAGCCTCTACTGATGATGTGCACTATAGTGTTTACTGCGTCAACCCAAAACTTGAAAATGCTTTTTTGTGAAGCATAATGCCTACCATTCCCATTATGCTTCGAATATTTTTCTCAACTACTCCATTCTAGGATGGAGTGTGAGGTTGAATGACTTGCCTCTTAATGACCTTTTGCTTTACGGAATTATCTAGGTCATGATTGATGAACTCACAACCTCCATCTGATCGAAAGTCTTGATAGAAATTGATGCTTCATTCTCAACGTGAGATAACCATTCTCAAAAATTGGAAAAGGTATCTGCCTTAAACTTCAAGAAGTATACCCAAATATATCTTGAGTCATCATCTACTAAGAGAAAGAAGTAGATGGATCCACTGAATGAAGGGGTATCCAAGGTTCCATAGAGGTCCATGTGGACTAGGGCTAGAGGGTTCCTAGCTTGGGTGGAAGCCTCCTTGGGAGCATGAGCCTTGTGTTGCTTGCCCTGGCTACACGCGTGGTGGATATAATGTACTTGCCCGATCTTAGGCAATCCCTTAACCATTTGTTATGCAAAAATCTTGGTTAAATATGAGGTGTGGCCGTAACTTTGGTGGTAGAGTATTCGTAGAGTGCACAACAAGATAGCCTTAGGCTTAGGAACTTGAGAGAGCTCATGGGTGGTCTTAGACTAGCCTCCAGCCCACAAGTGTACACACACACACACTAAGTTCTTCTTTTGTTCTTCAGTTACAAAGTGAAGGGGCACTTAGTGCCAAATAGTGGCAAATAATCATGAGGCAACTCAAGGTTGAATCCTTGGAAAATTTTCAAAGTAACTCTTTGAGTAGTGCCAAATGGTGGGCCATAAATTAGGGTTGAAACCCTTGGAATAATACAAAATGACCCAGTATAATGTGGGTTACAAAAATATGGGTGCTATGGATAGAGTTAATGCTGAAGAGAAGAGCTAGACCCCTTTTAGGATACAAAGATAGTGCTAATCAGTAAAAGATACACTGAGTTGGAACTTTGAGTTACTTTTGATATTAGTATCACATTATGGGTGCACACCCTCTTGGGTGAGGTGGCAAATATGACACAGGGCATTACAAGGAGCATTATGCCCACTTATTAGAAGGGGGAAGAGAAGAGTCTCTCCCTTAAGAGAGTATTATCTCTTATGATGAAGGATGAGAGAACTCTTGAGGGAGTCTCATTAATGAAACTCGTGCAAGGTTGCTCGAAAATCGAGAGGAGAAACCAAGGATATCTTTTTGTAAGCACATGTTTTGTTCGTGACTATAGGCTATAGTAAAAAGAAAGTTCACAATCCTAATACTCGTATTAGAGGAAGTGCCCAGGTTGTTTTCATGTACAAGTAGAAGATGTGAGGGGATTGAACCCTCGAACTCATGGAGGACAATGGAATGGGCTATTCAGATTGCCCACTCCCATTTGATGGTTATGAAGCAATGAAGTACGTATAAACCCATCTCTGTTGTGCATGTGGGAGGAAAACAAAGAGGACGAGATGGAAGGTTTTAGCCTCTCTACATACAATCTATTCAAGATAATTTTTCAAATTTCAAACATTTATATTCAATATTATATTCAACATGTCTTTTACATTATTTCAATGCAAGAAATGTCTTTAGGAAAACTTTGTGTATGCTTCTTTTCAAAGGAAGAAAATAATGGGTTCGAATAATTAATTTTGGAGGGAAAAATTATGCGTCAGGGGAGTATGAGATGCATACTACCATTAAAAGTTAAGAATTCTCCCAAATAGAATAGTGCATAAGCTTTAGGTACCTTCAAAATAGTCTACTTTCATGATTTTCATATAAATTTGCAGGTGTTATTTTGATTATTAGTCATTTTGGGAAAGGGAAATGAAGAGGGATTGTCCATAGATTCATGGGAAAGATCATCCATACATATAGTATATTGGATGGAATTCCATTTAGAAGCAATAGATTCAAAAATTGGCTCAGTATGATGGGAGTTTGAAGCTCCACAAGACCCCTTTCCATCACTCTTTGAGAAAAAATCCAGCACCTAAATTCAATAAATTCCCATTTTGGGAGAGGCAAAAAGAGGTGCATTAGGTATGGATGGATGGGAAAAGGAATAGTTATTGAGAGTATGTTATATGAACTATCCTATGGAATCATTAGATTCATGAAAAGAATAAGTTGAGGAACTTCGCATCCTCACAAACCCCCTTTTTACACTTTTTGGAAAAAATTCAGGTGCTAATTTTAACAATTCTCTACTTTTGAGAGCTGGAAAAGAAATACTTTAAGAGGACTCTCATGGAATAATGTATACATACATGAATTCTGATATATATATTACCATAAGGAGTTAAAAAATCCAAGAGAAAACTACACTAGGAATGGATTAGAATCTTGCTAAAATATCTCATTTATATAAGACTTTCGTGATGGAAGAATGCCTTTGGGCACTTCAAAAATCACTTTTTTACACTTTTTTCAGCACCTTCACGAATCCACTAGGTTGCCATGTCACACTCGGAGAGGCCATAACTTGGGCTAGGAAACTCGAAACTGCATGTGATATGGCTAATTTTGAAGAGCACACGATCTAGTTTTAGTTTATAAAAAGAATCTTTGGAAATTTTGTATTTATCCAGCTGAGCAGGTTTGCAAAGTCTAAATAGTTTTCAATAACTACTTTTCAAGAGACATATCTTGCAATCTAGGAAGGCAATTGAAGTAATTCCACTTTGAGGAATGTGCACATGATGTGTATTGCATTATGTTATAATTTTTTTTAGGTCCAAAAAGGTTTTTTTCAACTCTACTAGATATGCATTTTTTTGGTATATTTGTATTATTTGTAATCATTTGACCATGCATGATGTTTTGGAAAGTGATCCTGTGTCATTGGAAGTTTCAAAGTTTGATTTAGGACCTAGCAAGGAAAGTGCAGAGGTCTCAAAGCTCATCAAAAAGTATTGGATGCATGCAATTGTGACATCAAACCATTCATGGTCATATGGCTTATGTTTTTAAGCATTGTTGTTTATGTTTTGGCATGTTTTGTATGTACAGGTAGGGATTGGAATGCATACATCAAAGTTGTTCATTATTGTAATTCTAATAGTATGGATCAATTTGTTAGGAATACACTTTTGATGGTTTGTAGGAAAGATGATTGCAATAAGTACAAGGTTATGCAACCAAAAACATGGTTGCTAGCACTTTATGTTTTTGCAGGTTATAGAGTTCATGCTTGAGCATATGGCTTGTATGCTATGGGCTTGCCTAGTCCTAGGATATAGTGAATCGCTTATGTGGCATTGGCTAACAAGGCCTTATGATTCATATTATGGTTAAAATTTTTTGAAACTCCATTTCTTTGGGGAAATGCTATAAAAAATTTTCCCATCTCATGGCATTATATACACACTTACTTTTAGATTAGAATTTTTTGGCATGGTAACATGCCTTCTCAACAAACATTAATAAGTGTAAGTATGCTTTTAATCATGTTCTTGATGGACTTAGGAACATCAAATCATCATAGATAAGGCAAGTTCATTAGTAATAGGATCCCTACACACAATCCTTATGGATTTATACCATAGGATTGCTAAGGGAAAGGAGCTATACCTTCACCATTAGGAATGTGTACAAGTAATCCTATAGGTCATAGGAAGTTGCATATAGATACGAGAGATACCTTTATGATAATCTCCAATGTATTGAAGGTTTATTTACATTCAAAAGAGTCTCACGATATGATTAGAAGACTATGGTTATGAGGAATACCAAAAGAGTGATTAGTTTCACTCATGCACATCACTTGACTAAGTAATGAAGCATTTCTAATACACTACTAAGGAAACCAATAAGATGGGATCATAGAGATGGGTTTCATACAAGAGCATCAATAGATGCTAATGTGATTCGAGTGATGGCTAGGAAGGCCATATTCATGGCATTAGCTCTATGATTAGAGCATAGATCCCTTAGTGAGGAATATTTCGGGTACCCAATACATATATGTATGTTGGGATCTATAGAGAGATACTTAATCTTAGTCTTAGAACAAGTTAGTTTGGAATAGAAAGGAATATCCACTATCATAGGTTGACTAGAACCAAACTACACTAGCTCGAGGACAAGGGATTCATTTGAATCCACCTATATGAGTTGAGGATATGGGATTCATTAGAGTCCACCTATATATTCCATTATATATATGGAATATATATCCAATTTAGTGTAGGTACGAAACCATGAATTGGAAGAAGGTTCTAGTAGCATGGGATGGTGGAAACGACTTCCCTCTTAGCACTCTTCTTCTATGGCTAGGGGGAAAGGGACTCATGATTCATGGTGGCTTGTCTCACTAGATTAGAGGGGATCACTTAGTAAACATCTCCATATAGGAGTAGGAGTGATCTTTCAGAGTTTAGGGAAGATTTATTTCCAATAGAGAATGTGATGGGTGATTTTATCATAATTGAAATCACATACTCACTTTGTGACTTTTAGGAAGGATAATTCCATTAGTATGATTGGATTATATAGATCCATGCACAAAGGATGGTTGACAGAGATAGTTCTTTATTATTTATACATGTATTTATTATGGTATCATGTCATATCAACCAATTTGGCAGAGGGCTTCGACCCTTAGAAGGAAGTTATTTTCTCCACTCTTCACCACATACATCTTCATTATTTATGGCATCAAGTGGTTGTGAAGTTTTCTGATGTTGATGCTAGAGAGGTGGAGAGGTATTGTAGTTGGTGAAAACTCCTTGTGCTGATCTCTTGCGACAGACATGGAGGAGTGTCGATTGTAGATAGTTGGAGTTCACAATTACAAATGATGATTAGAGGCCTCAAATCACCTTATCCCTCTGTAATCTAGAGACTTAATAGTCACGCATCCAAAGTGATGCCATGTATCTCTAATGCCCTTGATTTGTTATATAGAACCTCCTAGATATCTAGACTCGATGAGTGTGCTTTCTATGCATTTCTACTACTACTATGTGATTGTGATGTGTACTTCCTTTTTCGAAATTTCAAGCATGGGAACTAATGAACCGAGGGTAGTAAGAATGTGCTACAATAGAAATATTTTGGGGAATTACACTATCAAAGCTCTTCAAGGAAAGCGGTGTACGAAACACCCAAAAAGTCCCATGCCAAGGGCACACTTTGCTGGCTGGAAACTCTGAAGTCATATAACCCAAGTTGAGTTGGAAGCAACAAGAACGCAGTAGAGAACCAAGAACCCATTTCATAAATCAAGTAGCATCCCAATAGAAATAGTAGTAGCAATAGTGAATCCACTTGCCAACTTGGAAATATGCCATAATGCTTCAGGAGCATTTATCACTTTGATCAGGAAGGGGTCCATTCCTTTGATAGTATGAAGCTCAAATTGTATAGAACCTACTCTACCTATGATCAAAATTTTGAAGATCTATGTGGCGACACAATTGCATAGTTGTTTGCATAATTTGCAGACAAATATGCAAAAATCAAGACTTATTGGATGATTCACCAAAGAAGAGAGGAGGGAGGACCTGAGCGTAGTCAAGAAAACCTCCAATGAAAGGTAATGAATGGGTCCCAAAGGAAATTCAATGAGAATGAGGCTATTGTAAAATGAGCATGACAATCATTAAAATGCCAATAATAGACTAATGAAAGTGTTTATAAACACTTGAAGGACTTGAGATTGAACATGGAATCCACAACATAACCATACAACAGTCGACTAAACCTTCAAAGATTGCCACAAAGAGGGTGGGTGGGAAAATGGGGGTAAGAGGGTATACGTATTATGAAAGAAAGGGTGGGATGGTGCAAAATGGGAAATGTACAATCCTAAGAGAGCACAAAATGATGACAAAAAGGGCTTCTTGCAATGAGTGGAGAGCCACACCACCAAGCTCTACGAACACTAGCACCAAAACTGCCACTAAATGCACCACCAAGGCCTCCACTTAGTGTTTTGATACTATGTAGAAACTACACACGTGGAAGAAAAATGAAAAGAAGAATGTACTCACAAAATGAAAGAGTTTCAGACTCAAAAGTGAGTAGACCACGAAAGGGGAAAACTCACATGGATTAGAGTGATCTTGCCAAAAGCATGGAGAAGGGTCCTTAAGCTTCTAACCAAGTAAAAATGGGGGGAGAGGCCCTCCTTATATAGAGTGTGCAGGGGCCCTCCAAAGTAAATAATATGTGGGATAATTCCCCTTGAAGGAGAATGAATAGATAGGTAGAACAAAATGGCAAGATAGCCAAATACAAAAAAGATACAACAAGGCCTATTCAAGAAATTTGGGAATTATTCAAGTCCCATTTATATTACTTACAATGTTAACTTCTTAAGTTCGATCCCAACTTTCATACCCCATTTATAATAAAATTACCCTTAATATTAAAGTGTCAATTTAATATACTCCAATCAGGAGATAATGACATGTGGTAGTGTGTGAATGAGTTAGAAAGTAAAACATTGGGACACAAAGAAGTGTCTCAAAATCCTGTGTAGTTCCCATTTTTCATGAATAGGCCTTCAACATGAAATGGAAATTGAGTGTCTCTTGGATATAAAATGGAGATGCACTCATGTGGATACAAATGGAAATGATGTAGGAGAAATAATGTTGTCAATAGTTCTTAGGTATTGTTGGAACATACAAAAAATTTGTGAGTAGTTCTAATCGACTCTTGCATTTTACTTTTCTAATTAAATGCACATTATCCCTTGCGTTATCACCTGTTTGAAGTGTATGAATATGGATACCTTTTTCTAGTTCTAACATTAGTTCTATATTTCCTGGTAAATGATTAGAACCTTCATTCTCTAGTGTGTTAATCAAGTTCATCATCAATGTTGTATGATTCTAATTATATGTGTCATTGACATGGTTTTAATAGGTGGTATTGTAGGAATTATTTTTTTCCAAAACGACTTCAGCCACCTCTACCATAGTCTTCTCTTTGATTTTTTCTTCCTCTTTGAAAGTTATTTGGACACCTTCCATGCACCTCTACGAAATTTATTTTGATACCCTCCACATTGACCTCTAGCATTAGTACTCTGATTTTGATTTGAGCTCTATTGATTGTGCCAACAATCATATGGCAAATTATTGCTCAAGCCACATATCTAGCATGTCTTCTTGTTGTTTTTTCATTTCCTCTACCTTTACCTTTGCCATTTCCTAATCCTTTGACATAACTGGCATGTGAGGTGGATTCTTCATCTTCCTTTATCTCATTTCTTATTATTGTTTGCATACATAGTAGAAATTTTTCCTTTATCCTTTGCTTTGCCTTTATCTCATTTCTTATTATTGTTTACATACATAGGAAAACTTTGTCCTTTATCTCCATCTAACTTCGAATTTTGTTGAAATGTGAGCATCAATCCAAGCAATTGGTTTAGATCTAGTACAAAATGATTTAGTGAAAGCTCAAGTTGATAAGTTAAAAGGTTATCCACATTTCATCTCCTCTCAAACCTGTAAGTGATTGTGCAACCAATCTATGATCTTCAATGCCTTCATCTATAGATCCAAGACTATGTTCCAAATCTTTCATCTTAGTGACGTAATCACTAATGCTTGGAATTTGCTTATTTTTTAATGTTGTAAATTTTGATCATAAGCTAGCTTTCCTAGATTTGGCAGTGTTTTGGAAGTGACTTAGCTCTTCTCTTTTAGGATGACTAGCATCCTGAAAGACATGATTTCTTCTTCACCTGCTATGTAAACCATGATGTCCTTACTCATGAGTAAGGCTTCCATTCTCATTATCCAATCAAGATAGTTGTCTCCATCCAATTTATCAATTGATATGTGATCTTCCATAATCTCCTTGCTTCTGCTACATGTGTGTTTTAAAGTTAAACAATATTACCTTATGTATTTATTTATAATCTACAATGTTTTTGAAGTAGTCTATTGATATTCTTTGATATTAAATGCTTCAAACAACATATTCTCAATGAGAAATTTCAAATCTTTGTATGTTTGCAAATCCTTCTATACTTTCTAAGATCTTTATGCTCTGATACCACTTGTTGATGTATGAAACATCACATGAAGTAAGTTAATGTGATGCTAGAAGTCCTCTATAACCATCATTAGATCAACAATACTTATAACTGAGAAATATTTATCACTTTATTCAAGAAATGTGATCGCTTACTTTATCTGAATATGTGTCTTTATAATTGTAGAAGTTTAGCTTTAATCTTATTCCACATTTGGTATGAATCCTCAAAATTACTCTAAAAAATGGCTACTAGAAGTTTCCTCATATAGTAAATGAATGATTCCAAAAAATACATTGAATCTCTACCTCATGAATCCCTTCATTTATTATCAAGAGTTAAACCATGTCTGAAATTGCCTTCATTTTTCTTCGAT
Source organism: Ceratopteris richardii (assembly GCA_020310875.1). Classification (NCBI taxonomy): domain Eukaryota; kingdom Viridiplantae; phylum Streptophyta; class Polypodiopsida; order Polypodiales; family Pteridaceae; genus Ceratopteris; species Ceratopteris richardii. The sequence goes on from CM035424.1 coordinate 118,840,514, forward strand.
TTGACATACCTGTAGTCTTAATATGGGAAAGATCTTTTAGGGAAATTTGGTCAAGGATCCTAGCTTTCAACTCACCTATCAGTCATCAAAATCTTTACATTGTACTTCAAGATCCGACTCTAAGAAAATCATGAAAAGTTGCACTTATTCCTCATGACTGTCAAATGTCACACATAGTTACAAAATACATTGGATCTCTTCACATACTGAGAATTGGATCAATTCGTTCTACAATAATATTTCTTTACTATTAGGAAAGGTGTGTACAAAATGGTTTGGCTTGCTTATGCTCATAACGGCATAAAAGTCTCTATCCATGAAGGACTTTTCTTCACAACCTCTCACCTTCAATATCTCGACTACCTATACAAAAATCTAGGACTTGCAATTGAATCAAATGACATCTACTCTATGAATTGATACTCCTAATTGACTTATATACATTTTGATTTTAAGCCATTTCATTTAGAACTAGTAGTTTTGAATCTTCTAAAATTGATATGGATCCAATTTCTAACTATATATTACATGTGTGAATTTTTCTCTTCACATAGGCATGGTTTTTGTAATTCCAAGCTTCATAGTATTTTTGTTCTTCAATTCTCCACTTATGTCTTCATCTATTCACTTCATATGCTTCATATCTTCATGCTCAATTAGAGAGTGAATCTCCTACAAGATACATATGCATGCATGCATACATGCATGTATATATAAAATATTAATGTTTAGGTATTTATTCATACATTCCAACCATAACAAAATTAAATGTGTTACAATTTTTTCTTCATAAATGTAACCAAAATGCATATTCTCCTTTATTGAGTGGTCTAGATAATAAGCTAGATGGTGTAAATAAGCATCAAACTTTCATTATTCATATGTAAGCACAAACCAAACATCAAATCTTGGAAATAATCCAAAATGACATAATGTCGGAACACAGATTAAATTCCTAGAAAGATAATTTTTTACAATTTGAGGAGTCAATTCAGCTGCCTATAGAACATCAACACACAAGCTCACATGATGCACTTTCGGAATCATTATTTAATTACTATGTTGCATTGATTGTGAGTTTTTAATAAAAATTGGATAGGTTCCATGTTGTTTTTGTGGACCATATATCACTCTAGAATTGTGATTGGTCTTCTAGATATTTTTTTTCAGAACATTTATGATGGTCCCTTTCCAAAAACATTGTTGAGCCTCAAAATTATGGTGGAATTGTAAGTACTTTTCAATATTATCTACTTCTATATTTACTCATTTTCATCAATTATGTAGTATGCAACTACAATAAATAAGTATTGCCACCTTCTTCAACACAAATAAGTAAAATTGTGTCACCATATGTGTACAAAAGACGTGCAATATATGGAAAATAATTTAATGAAGATATATCACCAAAAAACAACTATCACATGTATGCATGTTTACAAAATAAAACAACTACCAAAACGACCAAACTGAAATCTATACATGTCACCAAACTGAAATCTATACATGTCATCTACCTCTGTCCTCAACCTATTTCCTTGCACCTTCATGCTAGTCTAAACTATATATATATATATATATATATATATATATATATATATATATATATATATATATATATGCTTTTATTTATGCTCATATACAACAGATGAACATTGTTGTTCTTGTTGTGTGTGGTATTTTTCCTTTGCTTCTTATTGTGCCGTGTGGTCTACATTGATTGTATTTTTCCTCTACATGAATTCTGATAATAGATAACCATGCAAGCGTAGTCACACAGTTCCTCTAATTGCATGCTCTTATGATAATTAGACTTTCAATGCTAGTTTTCTTCATAGAGGTCTTTCCTATACTTAAGTAATTTTCAACTATTAGGATCTTTGCTTATTGATAAGGTGTTTGTTTCAGGTGGGGAATCAGATACAAGTAATGGCCAAACACTTCAATCACATGTGAGGCTTTGAAAGAGTGATAAAGACAATCATTAATTGAAGACTGTGAGAAATATTTTGTAAGCTGAAATTCACATTGATATACCTTGGACATTGTTGTGGAATGCATGTCATTGGTGGCTGTATGTCCATGGACATTAATGACTACCATGAACATAGTGCTACATTTCTAACGTAAGTAAAAGTAATTTTCTATTGCACTTAGGGTTTTATCAACAACCAAACAAAGACATGCACATATAGGATATAGGATTTAGGTTGGTTTTTGCTTTTTTTTTTCATGTTTGAATTTTTAATGTCTTAATGTTGGAAGTGCTCACATAAATATTTTTACTATTTCATTCTTTTTTCATTAGGAACGTGTTTGTTATAGGCGGGGAATCAGATGCAAGCAATTACAAAATAATGTACTCATGGTTGAGATTTCATAAGACTGAATAAGAAGACTTTGTTAACTGAAGAACTTATGTTATATTCTTGTCCTTTAAAATTATGTTATATTCTTGTCCATAGAGCTTATTCACTGAGTGAATTTGTTGTCCATTGTTACTTAGAGATTACTTACTAAGGTGCTCACTAGTTAGCAGCTTGGATGCAGAGTAACTATGTGAGATCATAAAGGCATACTCATAGTGAATGTGTTGGATCACCTTGATATCTTCTGATCCTCAATCTGCATAGTCTACCTCTACGAAAATCTCCTTAAATTATGTGCTCTTAAATTATCTGACCTAGAATGTTTTCACATCCATAGCATGGTAAAATCTACATTATCCTTCTTTGTGTAGCGAACTATGTGCCATTTCATAACTTTGTTAAATCTACACAGCAATCGGCTGCTCTCGACTTTTTCGAATGCCATCAAAGGGGAGGTCCTCTGGAAGATCTGGTGGGAAAGATGTGCTTATAGCTTTGGAGACTCCCCCAAAGAGTGCTCGATTGAGAAATCATTGTTCCTCCTCAATAAAATTTTAAATGTTCAACCGTAAGAAATCCCCCCTTTCAAGCATCATAAAGTGCTCCTTCTGGTCAACAACAAGCTTAAACCCAAGTGAGCCCCGCACATGGGTGATGAGAGGGTGATTAACCTTGTTTGTAATTCCATATAAAATTTGTAAGATCTTCCCCTGCTATGTGGGACTTGGGGGGTCCCGTGGGCAAGAGTCCCTTTCACTTGTACTTTTTTTTTCCTTTTATTCAATTCAAAATCGGGAGAGTAGGCTAAGGCCGAACTTCTTTTATTTAAAAAAAAAAAGCTCTCCACATTTGCATCCCATTCCTCTCATCTCACATTTGCATCCTTGTCAATTCGCCTCCATCCCTCCTATGAATCTCCTTTGCATTAGCTCGGTTTGAACTTTTCATGCCATCCAAACACAAACAATCTTATGAGACCAAGAGGAACCCCTTGGGACGATGATGATTCATCCTATCAGGCCAAGGCCAATCCCTCCCAATGATGGTGAATTGTTGCACCTCAATATACACACATAGTCATACGTTTGGCAAAAGAGCATATGTGAGACTTAGGTTTCCCAAAAATCATGAGCTATTTTTATCTTTACAGCAACATTTAAATGTAAGTTTTTTTTTACATATATCTCATTAAATTTGCCTTTGGCCTAATTTTTGCCCTTGAATTTTCCCGTGATAGCTCTGAGCTCTACCCTATTTTTTGTCTCATTGTTGTTAAATTGAAAAAAAAACTTAGACAACATTGCAAGCCAAGGAAAAACGGTGCAATGTTAAGTTTGCTGCTCTTTTTCCTCGTGAGCCACATAAGATCACGTATATGAAAATAGTAAGAATGACTTGTTTGCATGACAAGTGTAGAATTATGGGGTTATATGCTTCAAAGATAATGCTCCTTTGGTGAAGTTAAAGAGTTGCGTTTAAAAATATCCATCTATTCTCTTTTTTTTTTGGTTTTTTTTTTTGGTTTTTTTTTTGGAAGTTCACAAAAGCCTACTCTCCCAGACTTTAATTAATAAAGAAAGCAACTCTGCAAGTGAATGGGCTTAGTACCCAAGGGACTTTCCAAATCCCACAGAGCAGGGGAAGATCAAACAAACTTAGAGAGCTCTACAAAGAAGGTAGATCACTCTCTCATCCCCTTCATGTGGGACCCACTTGCTTTTAATCTTATTATTCTCTAGGAAAAACACTCTATGATGTCTGAAAGGCGGGGGTTTCTTACAATTGGAAATTCTTTTGTCTAACAGGAAAAGAGACTTTTCTAATGAACATTCTTTAGGAGGGCTTCCAAAGTTGGTAGCACACCTCTCCTTCGAGATCTTCCATAGGGTCTCATCTCTAATCGCATTCCACAAAGATGAGGAACACCTAATCACTTCTCCCAAGAATGTTTGCTTCTAAAGGATTCATCCCTGAAACTGCAAGATATCCTCAAGGGTACACGAGACCGACATTGACTTGGGGCATGAGAAGAAGAGGTGCCCTAAGTCCTCATTTCCATGTAAGCATCTTTTGCCCCATGGGGGTAACTCGCAGATTTTACTAGCCTTTTCATTGGTCCAAATTCCCCGGTGAAGGATTTGTCACATAAGCACGAACTTTTTAGTCTCAATGAGTGGATGCCAAAGAAATTGGAACTTAAGCTCCCATTGCAAGTTCAACTAGTCAAGGTACCACTTCCTATTAAGCATAACATGAATGTCCAAATTCCTCTTGAATCTCGGAATTTCGTCAAGGCTATTGCCATTGATCCATCTAAGGCCCTCCTAGTGTGGAGGGTCATGGCCAATGAGGAGGCGCGTCTTTGAACATTCCCAAGCGATGAATCTGCTCTGCAAAAAGGTCCATTCTTCATAGTTCACTCTAACATCTAAGTCAATGTCCTCAAATCTAATCCATTGACCTGATATCCCTCTATTTTGATTAAACAAAGTAGACAATCCTTGATTCCATGCTCATATATATATATATATATATATATATATATATATATATATATATATATATATATATATATATATATATATATATATATATATATATATATATGTATATATATATGTATATATAGAGAGAGAGAGAGATATTTATCTATTTATTTATCTATTGTAAATTTCTTGTCTTTAATTTTAAGCTCTTCTGTCTAAACAAAACTATCAAATACTACCCATGGGATCCCCCTATTCCACAAGAACACGGTTTTACGTAGGTGGGTTAGAATACGGTCACAACTACTATGGAGCAGGATAAACGGTGGCATATCAGCCACAAGATACAACTTGTACAGTTGTAATTTCAAAGTTAAAGCCTTGAGGAGTAGGCTTCGACCGAACCACCATTCAAATTAAGAAAAAAAAACTATCAAATACCTCTTTACATAACAAAAAAGCTCTTTAACGTTTTGTGTTGTGGATCTGATTTTGCTCCAACACTACACAAAAAAAGTCACGCCTGTAGAAAAAAGTTCCTGTGGTTGATCGGTTCTCCCAGTACATGACAGAATCGCTTGACCAATGACGATTACGATGTCAGTTGTCAGTGGTCATCCAAGCGCAATATTGATTTTTTTTTTTTCAAAAAGCTGGAGCACTCTGACTTCCTTCATTCGAATAAATGACAGAACTCGTGGGGACATGACTCAAACGTTGAAACTTACATCCGCTTTGAGCAAAATCGATGCCGTGCAGTCTCGAGTCGCGACAGGTCCACGATTCTGACTTTGGCGCAAGTTAACGACAATCAAGAAGAGAATTGGCACGCGAGGTGGAGATTTAAGGAGACCGCAATGATCATTTTGTTTGTTAATTAGTAAAAAAAAGAGAAGTTCAAACTTCGGCCCCGACGTCCCATGGGAGAAGGGGGTCCATGGGTACTATGCACTTCCTTGTATAGTTGCAATTTCAAAGTTAAAATCCGAAGGAGTAGGTCTCGGCCGAACCTCCATTTTAATGAAAAAAAAAACTTCGGCCCCTATATCTATTTTTTCTTCTAATTTTATTTATATTTTTTTAAATGGAAGTTCGACAAGCGCTTACTCCTCTGAGCTTTAAGTTTGAAAGAACAACTCTACAAGTGAATGGTCTAATTTTACAAAGTATAAGTGAAGGTGAGATTAGTAGTCATTAGACCCTCATATGTGAAAAGTAGGGGTTAGATTTAAGTTTACAAAGCTCAAAGGTGCATTAGGATAGAGCTTGAGAAAGGATGGTTTTTAGACCCAATTAGCTTAATACAAAGTTTTTACTCCACATGAAACCAAACCAAAGACAACTAACACCTGAAGGTCATGTTTCAGAGGTCCAAAGAGCAATCATTTGCTTGATGAGACAACTGGGGGGTCTAGGTCATGTTTCAGAGGTCCAAAGAGCAATCATTTGCTTGATGAGACAACTGGGGGGTCTCTAGACTCTAGATAGGGTTTGAACGCCTGTCCATCACCCCAAAGATAACTAGGGGAACCAACCAAGCTAAGAGCACTTCAACAAACACTTTAACTCATTGAAGAATCCCAAATCAATAGATTGTTAAGGAGGGCATGGATTCAAATCCCTTCGGCTGCTCAAAAGACACGTTATCATCATATGATGGGATGATAAAATAGTTCATTTGAGAGGAATTGTTTTTTTTTTTTTTTATAAAGGAAGTTCGGCCTTAGCCTAATCTCTCGGACTTTAATTATATTAAAGAGAAAAAGTTACAAGTGAATGGGACTAGTGCCCATGGGACCCCCCAAATCCCACGACGCAGGGGAGGAGTACGGCAAGCTACAGGGCATTACAGATGAGGCGGATAACATTATCATCACCCTCATGTGGGACCCATTTGGGTTTTAGCTTGTTGTTTTCGAGGAGATAGATACAGTGATGTCTAAACGGTGGTGATCTCTTGACACGGGAGATCCTTTTACCAAGTAGAAATAAGGATTTCTCGATCGACCATTCCTTGGGAGTTTGGCCGAAGTTGACGGCACAGCGCTCTCTCCAAATCTTCCAGAGAGCCTCACCTCTGATGGCATTCCATAGTCTTGATGAGCAACCGATCGCCTCACCCAACATCACTTGTTGCCAGTTGATTTGACTCGTTAGTCTCAAAACGCGGTATACGTGATGCCAGATGACGCGGGACTTGGGGCAGTCGAAGAACAGGTGGGCTAAATCTTCGATGCATCGATGACAACGCTTGCACCATGGCGGCACACCACAAATTTTGTTAGCCCTTGCATTAGTCCAGATTCCCTTATGCAAGACCTGCCACATGAGAACGGACTTTTTGACCTCAATTAGGGGGTGCCAAAGAGACATGAATTTTAGCTCCCACCGAAGTTTGGTCCAGGTAAGGCACCACCGCTTGTTAAGGGTGTGGTGAACATCCAGATCACCTTTGAAGTTTGGGATTTCGGAAAGCTTCTTACCATTGCTCCATTTGAGGCCTTCCAAGCAAGGCAGATCCTGACCGCAAAGAAGGCGGGTAGTTGAGCGGTCCCAAGCTAAGCACCTGCTTTGAAGGAGGGTCCATTCCTCGAAGGTAACGCTAATTCTCGGATCCAAATCTTCAAACCTAATCCACTGGCTGGTCTCTTGTTTCCAGAGCTGTTTCCACTGTTTGAATCCCTTGTTCCATAACCGCCTTGCAGTTTGGAGGTTCCAAGATTCCACTTCCCTAATGCCACTGATCGGGAACCAAATAGAGTCATTTTGTCTTATGCCAGCTGCCCACTTCCAGTCATCGCTGATTCTGATGAGCTGTTTGGCTTTGTTCCAATTCTTCCATAAGGAACACACGAGGCTAGAGCCTTTAGGGCAGACCGGGTGGGGGGAGAACAAAAGGGATTGAATCCCTATGTCCCTCCACCCAGGGATGCCGACGAAAGTAAAGTCTTCCGTGTTTCTGAAGATCAATTTAGCCCAAGAGGACTCCTTATTGCTCCAGGCCTTGATAAGCCATTTAGCCGCCAGCTTGTCAGCAAGACCAGCAATATCCAAGATTCCCAAGCCCCCTGAGTCTTTAGGGCTAATGCAAGTTTCCCACTTGATTTTGGGAACCCCCCTTCTGTTGGGGTCCCCAGTCCAAAGGAAGTTCCTGCAGATTCTTTCTACTTTGACCAAGTCTTTCTCCTTAGGTCTCCAACAAGAGATAAAGTAGATAATTGTAGACAACATGAAAGTGTTAATAACCATAGCACGTCCTGCCAGGTTGACTTGCATACCTTTCCACAGATTCAGCTTGGTATCCAACTTGGCAAGAACCCAGTTCCATCGTTGGTCCATTGAGATGTCGAAACCCATCGGAATGCCGAGAAGACGGAAGACTTGACCACTAGGGATAACTTGACACCCCCGATCCACCAACAACTGGGGAGTAGGCCCGCTGATCGCTCTAAAAGCAGTTTTAGCATGGTTGATTTTTGAGCCTGACGCCACACAAAAGGTGTGGAGGCACCACCAAAACACCTCAATGCTGTTTATATCGTTATGCACAAAGGCATTCATGTCATCAGCAAAAAGTCTCACAACCATTTGGCCGTGATTTAGGGGTAAGGAGAGACCCTTGAGATTGCCAGCATCCAAGTGATGTTTTAATAGGCAGCTGAGCCCATTCGAGGCGATAGCGAATAGTAAAGGAGCAAGAGGGCAGCCTTGCCTAATTGATCTTTTTAAACGAATGGGTTCGGAGAGCATACCGTTGATGTTTATTCTAGTTGAAGCATTTCCAAGAAGAGTGGCAACCATCTTCGTGAACTTTTGGCTGCAACCAAGGTCTTTCAATGATTGAAGAATAAAGTCCCATTCCAATCTGTCATACGCTTTGTCGAAGTCGATCTTAATGAAAACTAGATCTTGAGCAGACTCCTCAGCAAAAGCAAGGCCTTCCCAAATGTCAATAATTGCTTCAAGTATAGATCTACCTTTGATAAACCCTTTTTGGTCCTCGCACAGCCATGACTTTAAATGACAGGAGATTCTGTTGGCGATAACTTTTGCAATTATCTTGTATCCAGTTTGGAGCATGGTAATCGGACGCCAGTTTTCAATTTTGTTTTTATCTCCCCGTTTATGGATTAACTTGATGACGCCATTATTCAGGCACTCAGGGAGGGCACCGAAGGAGAGAGCCTCTTGCCACACGAGGCGCAGTGGGGTGGCCACCTGAAGTTTGAAGGACTTAAAAAATTCATTGGTAAGGCCATCTGGACCCGGACTTTTCCCATTGGGAAGGGCATCAATAACCTCGATAATTTCATTCTCGGAGATGTTAGCATCCAGTAGAGCAATCAAGTTCTGTGGGACTCTGGTTTGAGCAACTCTTGAGATGGTTGCCATGGAGTCGCGCCTGTGGGGGGAAAGAGGGGTAGAGACCCCGAGAAGGTTGGTAAAATGTTCGACGATGATAGCTCTATTCTCCTCTTCTGTGCAACATTCAGTTCCGTTGTTATCGACCATTAGGGGGATGGATTCCCTAGCTTGTTTCCTTTTGAGGATGTTACACATCTCTTTCGTTGGTTTGTCTGCCTTCCCTGCCCACCAATCTTTGAAGAAAATTTGGAGATTTTTCCTTTGGACCTCCTCCTCTAATCTTAGCCTACCCCTGATTTTCAAAAGACCCTGTTGGCATTGTAGATTGCCTTTGTTCACCTCTTCTTCAAGCCGTGAGAGCCTCCGGTACACCGTTTCTCTTCTTTTTTTTCGAATTCCTCTTATAGCCTTATGGGTCCTGATTAGAATTTTACGAGTCCTCTCTACCGCGTTTCTCCAACACTTAGCCGGTTCATTACAGTTAGCAAAGGCTTCCTTCCAAACCTCAGAAATTTCCTGGTGGACAGAGGGGAGGGAGAAAGATGTCTGACAAGCGTGAAACCAAGGAGCTTTCTGGAGCATGCGAATTGGTTTGAAGGACAGAGTAATCGGATAGTGGTCAGAGATAGTGAGGTCCATGTGTTGGGAAATCGACGGGGTGCCCCACTGATGGATGGTGTTCTGATCGATGTAGCATCTATCAAGCCTTGCTTTCCTCAAAGAGTCCCCCGACTGGAGATTAGACCAGGAGAACCCGTGTCTGTCTTTCACTTCGACCAGGTCGAGATGGAGCTTGATTTTATCCCAAATCTCTTTTTCCTGACCGTCAATAATTTTTCCTTTGTTGTTCCATCGGTCCTCAGGAAACTCAACCATGTTGAAGTCCCCACAAATCAGGACATTGTGTGAGAGGGAGTCAAGGGAAGCCCAAGTATCCATTCTATCTGCTTCGCCATTAGGGGCATAGATTGAGACCACAGTGAACTGAAAGGGAGACCCGAAAGAGACCGCAATCCAGCGATGATTTCGACCTTCAAAAGTCGAGGTCACGTTGCTAGACAGGGCGTTACTGATACCGATAGAAGCACCCCCTGTCCCTCTAGGGTGAGAAGTGGAGAACCAAAGGTGGTTCGGAGAGATACATTTAAGTCGTTTTTGTAGATCCTCTCCGTCGATTTTAATCTCTTGTAAGCAAATGACGTCAGGGGCAAAGCACATGTCCCTGAACCACTGGCCAAGAATCGAGGCTCTTGACGGGTCAGACAGACCCCTAACGTTTAGAGATGTGAATTTCATTAGTGATGGTTGCCCTCTTTGAGGGGAGGGACCCAATCTTTTTTCTTCTTGAGGTCTTCTTTTTTCTTCCCTGCTTCTTTACTTAGGATCCTACTCTTGAGGGGGCTCTTCCAAGGCATGCCGGAAGGTTGTTTACCTTTAAGCTTGGACTTTGGTTGTAGTAGTTTAGGGCAGCATACCGGGAGGGTAGGACCAAGAGCGGAGCTTTCGCTGTCTGGGTTGTCTTCGTTGCTGGTAGAGAAGCCTTCCTCTTTACTCGTGGTGTAGCCTTCTTGGTTATCTTCTTTGCTGGTAGAGCACCCAAGGGAATCAACAGTGGGGTCTTCTTCAGAGAGGTTGTCCCCTGGGAAGTCTAACTCATTAATCTCTTTTTCTAGGTTACAGTATATGTTGTTCGAGGGGGCAGCTGTCGTGGTATTCCTTGTTTTTGATCTTCGAGGGCTTACTTTCCTCTTGCGTCTCACTTCAGTGAAACCTTCTGAATCCGTCTCAGCAACGCGAGTTCCCTCTTCTTCCTCCATTGGAGGGGGAAGACTCCGAGAGTCGTCTTGGGGGAGAGGGTCTAGGGTCCCATCTGGTTTAAGCTTGTTTTTATTGGTACTTTTCTTCAGGGGGCAGTCTTTGATCCTATGACCTTGAAGCCCGCACCGGAAGCACGCGTTTGGCAAATTCTTGTAAGTAACCTCTTGTGTCCATGTCTTTCCATCTCCACAGTTTATGGAGATCTTCGAGGGAAGGGCCTGGTTCAGGTCTGTTTCAACGCAGATCTGAGGATGCCATCTAGCATTGAAAGAATGTTGCGCTCCATCGTAGATTAACCCCCCAACATCCTGTCTTGCAGCCATCGGGCGACCGATCGGTGAGACGATTTCACGAAGAAATCCATACATGAAGAAAGGCAGATTGGGAAGCTCCACCCAAAGCGGGTAACGAAGAGGCTTTGATCTGTTCGGGACAAAGTCTGGGGTCCACTTAAAAAGGCAAAGGGTGGACCGGCCCACTTGCCAGGAGCCGGCCTGCAGGGCTTGGAAAGCCATCTCTTCGTTCTCAAAAACTAGAAGCAGGTGATTCGCCGGCAGGAATTGACATTTGGACACAATTAAGCCTCGCGGGAACCACTCCTTTCGAAGCCAGTTTCTCACACTTTCAAGAGGGGGTCTGGGGCCAAACATTTGACCGATCAGGCAAGTTTTCTTCAGTTCTTCCTGCTTTGCCGCCACAGACTCCTTGCATAAAGAGACTTCTGGGGCCGTGACGTCCATAGGGAAAGACTCCATCTTCGGTGACCGAGGATGGGGACGCTAAGGAAGAGCAAACTTTAAATCTAAAGACCTTCACTTTGAAGAGCTTAGCACCGAGAGAGGGAGCAAACGCAACAACTTCAAGAGGGAAACGAAAGAGCTCTTCTTTAGCGGTTGGAGCACTTGGTCCAAGGAGAGCAACGCCACAACTTCAGAGGTTGAGATACATGGCCAAGAGAAAGCTTCCTTTCTTACTTTTTTCTTCTTCTATTTTCTCTCTCGAGATCCTGCTTCTTGAATTAGCTTTTTCTTTTTTAGCGTTCAAACAATTCTAATTCCTTGAGGGCTCTAAAAGAAACCATCTTTAAATCTTTTTTCTTTTTAAATCTACTTTCTCAGAAAGCTCAAAGCGCCAATCGAGGAGCGCTAGCCACGGAGCCTGTCGACGCGACCAAACTTTTCCTTTTCTCTCTAAAGAGTAAACTATCCTCTCTCTAGCCCTCCCCCCGTAACTGACGCGATACCCCCCCCCTCCTCCCGCCTATCGCGATACCCCCCCCCCCCCCCGCCTATCGCGATACCCCCCCCCCCCCCCCCGCCTGTCGCGATACCCCCCCCCCTCCTCCCGCCTATCGCGATACCCCCCCCCCCCCCCGCCTGTCGCGACACCTCCCCCCCCCGCCTGTCGCGACACCTCCCTCCCTGCCAGACGCGAAGCCTCCCCCCCGCCCGGCGACGCCCTCTACAGCTCAACAACAGCCAAAGAATGGGATCAGAGGTCGAAATGACTGTGTTGAGCTTCTAGCGAACTTCATCCTCAGGATCGAGCGAGGCGCAAGTTCACGACACAAGGGAAGCGCTGATCGAGCGAGGCGCAAGCGGATTAGCAGGTTCAAACAACACCATGACGTCCGTTGTCGAGTTCCATTTGCTACGCCCCTACGACCGACCTTTCGCTTCATTGTCGGACTTGTATGACCGCAGAGAATTCATCGTATCTCTCCCAGTTCTGGCTGCAACATTACAGTACATGTCGCACCATCAATGTTAATAGTGTTCGCCTTTCCGAAGGTATTCATGCATCCTCAATGGAAAATGTCATTAATGAGGGTCGTGCTCATTACGGCAAACTCGACTTCAGCTCAAGTGACTCTCATTACCGCAAACTCGACTTCAGCTCAAGTGAGTCTCCCATGTTGAGCTTAAGACTTTCCCTTCCAAGTTTCTACCTTAATAAACATTTGGATTCTATATGTTAATAGTTGTTATATGTTCAAACCCTTGGTTTGTGAAATTCATAGGGTCCCATGTGTGGTAGGCCCATTTGTCATTGTACTTTTCAATTAATTCAAGAGTTTAGCAAGAGTCGACCTCAAAAAATTAAACTTTCCTTCATAAAACCTTTAGAAGCTTTCGATTCTGCTACTTTCAAAAGTAGCAAAGAAAAACAAGCTTTTGATGTTTTCAATCCCTTTGGCTGGACAGAAAAACACTCTCATAAGGTAGTAATCTTTCAAGGGACTTCAAATTCGGGAGATATTAAACACCAAGATTTTTCAAAGCGTCCCAAATAGGCATGGAAGAAGTCATGAGTTCGACCCTTGGTCGCAAATAGCTACTTTGAGAGGTTGGGGTTTATCTTTTCAATTTGTTGTATATTGAAGGGAAAAAAGAACTCACATCATTGGGCATGAATCCCCTCATCTTGAGGGTCTTAGATGGAGCAACGACAACTGTCTTGATAAAATTTTGAGATTCAAGAAGAATGTAGACCTTCATGTCATGCTAAATAGGAGATGGTGTTTGGATTGGTTGAGTTTTAGGTGGGATCTTAAGTTCCAATCCCTTTGGCATCCCCTCATCGAGGTTAAAAAATCAGTTGTTATCTGACAAATCCTCCACTAAGGAATTTGAACTAGTGTAAAAGCTAACAAAATTTTTGAAGCTCCTCCATGGTGTAAATGATGCCTTCATGGCAATGAGGTTTGGGACATCTCTTCTTTTCATGCCCAAGTCAATGTCAGTCTGGCACGTCTTTGGGAAAATCATGTTGTTGAAGAGACAAGTCAACTGAAAACAAGCACTATTGGGTGAAGCAATTGATTGTTCCTCAACACTACGGAATGTTATAAGAGGAGAGACCCTCCGAAAGACCTCGAAAGAGAGGTGTGCCGCCAACTTTTGTAGCCCTCCGAAAGAATGGAAGATTGAAAAACTCTCTTGAAGCAAGCACCACGTGCTTGGAACCAAAGATTGATTGAGTACCTCACAAGGTGTGGGTATAATCCAAGTAGTGCAGATCCTTCTCTCTACATGAAGAAAGAAGAAGGCAAGTAGGTATACATCTGCATATATGTTGATGATCTCATCATAACAGGAAGTAATGTTGTGGGAATCAAAGAGATCAAAAGAAAACTCGGTAAGGATCAGTTTAAACTTTCAAATCTTGGTGAGCTGAAATATTTTTTAGGCATTGATGTGTTCTATGGGAAAGATGGCATCTATTTGATGCAAAGAAAGTACCTGTTGGATGTTCTTTTTAGATTTGGAATGAGTGAATGCAAACCACTCACTCAACCTATGGACACAAATGTGAAGTTATGCTCAAATGATGGAGAGAAGTTTCATGATGTAACTACATATGGGAGTATTATAGGTTCATTGATCTATGCTACGATCACAAGACTAGATTTGTGTTATATTGTTGGAGTACTTTCTCAATTTATGCAAATTCCAACAAGTGAACATTTAAATTCAGCCAAACGAGTGCTAAGATATGTGAAACACACAATCAATCATGCCTTGTTTTATAGATATGATGAAGAATTGCAGGTAAAGGGCTTTAGTGATGCTGATTGGGCTAGATCGAAGGAAGATAGAAGATCCACTTCAAGTTACGTGTTCATGATAGGTAGCAAATCTATCATGTGGAGCTCGAAGAAGCAACCCACTATTGCACTATCATCTACAGAAGTTGAATATAGAGTATATCCTTTGCAAGTCATGAAGCTATGTGGAATCAACTTGCAGGATATGGGTGAAGGTGCAAGCTCACAAGTGAACTTGAGGGGGAGTGTTAAAAAATAAAGGAGCAAGGTCGGATATATTTCACAAAACGTTTTTTCTTCAAATAGGAGGAAAATACAAAAATAAAAAATTAAACCATTTACTTTAGTAAGTAGTGGAGGCCAAAAGAGAATCAATCCAAAAACTAAGCCAAACGAGAAGAGTGGCTGCTCAAAGTAGTGGAGGAGTTATGGAGAAGAGCTTACAAAGCCATCATGAGAGTTCGTGGTCACTTGGCTACAAAAGAGGCAAGGGAGAACACTCAAGTACACAGGAAGAAGGTGCTGAAGTCCCCTTGTAGGTATTTGCTTTGGTTTTAGTCATTTCATTTTCTACAATCTCATAGAGTATGTCCAACTGCTCACCATTTCTAGGTAGCCTGATTGCGAGAGTCATATTCTCAATGTATATATCCATTTCTAGAGTTTAAATATTCCTTGAAAAGCTTATGTTGTGGACTTCCTCTATCTAAAAGAATTTTGTCAAATCCACCATGCTCTTTGAGTTATCAAGTTTTAAGTGAAGGCCAGTTTTCAACTTCACTGAGTGGACATACAACCTATTTTGAGGCAAAGAGTTACCCAAAATACTTCAAATTGAGTGTTTGATAGCTCATTTGAAAGCTATTAGTGTCTAATTTGAGTGACCAAAGCCACAAGTTCATTATGTTCTTTAATTTATACCGGTTTTCATTCTAAGGTTCACTTGTAGGTAAGCGTCTTGATCCTGAGAAGGCCTTCTACACCTTCCCCTACGCATAGGAGAGGCAATCTCCAACACATATGTGTTTCAAAGGTCCAAGGTTGACTCTCGTCCTCATAAGATCCTAGATCTTTGGTATCCTCTCACAGAGAACAAAAAACTTATCTTATGTGGCAAACTCTTTGTCAAGGAATTTAGATCAATGTCAAAGCCAATAAAATCTTTGGGAGCCCTCAGTGGTGTAATCACTACCTCTGTGGTAGAGAAGACCTTGGCCACCTTTTTTTTTCATGCCCTATGAGTCACTCAGTCTCGAAAGCTCTTGCCAGCATTTTGATTTCTACAGAGTCAAATCGACTAGAAGCAAGCATTACTTAATGGAGAAGCGATAGGTTTCTCTTCTGCCTTGTGGAATGCCATGAGGGGGAAAGCGCTTTAAAAGACATGGAGAAAACATATGCATCCAACTTTAATGACCATCGGAAAGAATGGTTGATTGAAAAATCCCTTGCCATATTAGGCAAAAGAATATGTAATTGTAAGAAGTCCCCTCCCTTCAGATACTATAGGATTTTCTTCTTTGAAAATAAAAAGTTCAAAAGTAAGTGGACTAGTCATGAGGGGCAATGAGAAGTTCATCAAAATTTCTCTGTAACTCTCTCTAAAACGTTGGTTTTCTATCAAGTTTGGGCCATCACTATTGTTGCACTTTTGGACCATCCTACCTTGCTGTGTTGAATATGGGGGTCCCAAGAACACTATGCCCCTTCAGTGTACACTTGTTCTTTTATTAATTCAAACAAAGAAGACTAGGCCTCTGCCAACCTCCTCTTAAAAAAAAACTCTTTCTTGTACTAAAATTTTATTGGATTTTTTCTGAATTGACAAACATTTTTTGAAGTCACTTGTTTTTTGCAAAATGGATTTGAACTAAAATTTTATTCGATTTTTTCTGAATCGACAAACATTTTTTGAAGTCACTTATTTTCTGCAAAATGGATTTGCCTACGAGCTCAAAACAACTCATGCTTGAATCACGTATCATGCATTATTAATATTAAGTATATGTGCAAAGACCACATGGCCAATGTTCGCCATCTTCGCACACGCTCAAAGTGTCACAGCCCGTCAGCCGCATGCAGATAGAGATCACGGCCTTGGATTCGAAAGTCAGCATCCCGTTGACCTGTTCCCCGAGAACGGAAGTCATGCATGCGTCGTTGATCTTTCATAAGGTAGTAATCTTTCAAGGGACTTCAAATTCGGGAGACATTAAACACCAAGATTTTTCAAAGCGTCCCAAATAGGCATGGAAGAAGTCATGAGTTCGACCCTTGGTCGCAAATAGCTACTTTGAGAGGTTGGGGTTTATCTTTTCAATTTGTTGTATATTGAAGGAAAAAAAGAACTCACATCATTGGGCATGAATCCCCTCATCTTGAGGGTCTTAGATGGAGCAACGATAACTGTCTTGATAAAATTTTGAGATTCAAGAAGAATGTAGACCTTCATGTCATGCTAAATAGGAGATGGTGTTTGGATTGGTTGAGTTTTAGGTGGGATCTTAAGTTCCAATCCCTTTGGCATCCCCTCATCGAGGTTAAAAAATCAGTTGTTATCTGACAAATCCTCCACTAAGGAATTTGAACTAGTGTAAAAGCTAACAAAATTTTTGAAGCTCCTCCATGGTGTAAATGATGCCTTCATGGCAATGAGGTTTGGGACATCTCTTCTTTTCATGCCCAAGTCAATGTCAGTATGGCATGTCTTTGGGAAAATCATGTTGTTGAAGAGACAAGTCAACTGAAAACAAGCACTATTGGGTGAAGCAATCGATTGTTCCTCAACACTACGGAATGCTATAAGAGGAGAGACCCTCCGGAAGACCTCGAAAGAGAGGTGTGCCGCCAACTTTTGTAGCCCTCCGAAAGAATGGAAGATTGAAAAACTCTCTTGAAGCAAGCACCACGTGCTTGGAACCAAAGATTGATTGAGTACCTCACAAGGTGTGGGTATAATCCAAGTAGTGCAGATCCTTCTCTCTACATGAAGAAAGAAGAAGGCAAGTAGGTATACATCTGCATATATGTTGATGATCTCATCATAACAGGAAGTAATGTTGTGGGAATCAAAGAGATCAAAAGAAAACTCGGTAAGGATCAGTTTAAACTTTCAAATCTTGGTGAGCTGAAATATTTTTTAGGCATTGATGTGTTCTATGGGAAAGATGGCATCTATTTGATGCAAAGAAAGTACCTGTTGGATGTTCTTTTTAGATTTCGAATGAGTGAATGCAAACCACTCACTCAACCTATGGACACAAATGTGAAGTTATGCTCAAATTATGGAGAGAAGTTTCATGATGTAACTACATATGGGAGTATTATAGGTTCATTGATCTATGCTACGATCACAAGACCAGATTTGTGTTATATTGTTGGAGTACTTTCTCAATTTATGCAAATTCCAACAAGTGAACATTTAAATTCAGCCAAACGAGTGCTAAGATATGTGAAACACACAATCAATCATGCCTTGTTTTATAGATATGATGAAGAATTGTAGGTAAAGGGCTTTAGTGATGCTGATTGGGCTAGATCGAAGGAAGATAGAAGATCCACTTCAAGTTATGTGTTCATGATAGGTAGCAAATCTATCACGTGGAGCTCGAAGAAGCAACCCACTATTGCACTATCATCTACAGAAGTTGAATATAGAGTATATCCTTTGCAAGTCATGAAGCTATGTGGAATCAACTTGCAAGATATGGGTGAAGGTGCAAGCTCACAAGTGAACTTGAGGGGGAGTGTTAAAAAATAAAGGAGCAAGGTCGGATATATTTCACAAAAAGTTTTTTCTTCAAATAGGAGGAAAATACAAAAATAAAAAATTAAACCATTTACTTTAGTAAGTAGTGGAGGCCAAAAGAGAATCAATCCAAAAACTAAGCCAAACGAGAAGAGTGGCTGCTCAAAGTAGTGGAGGAGTTATGGAGAAGAGCTTACAAAGCCATCATGAGAGTTCGTGGTCACTTGGCTACAAAAGAGGCAAGGGAGAACACTCAAGTACACAGGAAGAAGGTGCTGAAGTCCCTTGTAGGTATTTGCTTTGGTTTTAGTCATTTCATTTTCTACAATCTCATAGAGTATGTCCAACTGCTCACCATTTCTAGGTAGCCTGATTGCGAGAGTCATATTCTCAATGTATATATCCATTTCTAGAGTTTAAATATTCCTTGAAAAGCTTATGTTGTGGACTTCCTCTATCTAAAAGAATTTTGTCAAATCCACCATGCTCTTTGAGTTATCAAGTTTTTAGTGAAGGCCAGTTTTCAACTTCACTGAGTGGACATACAACCTATTTTGAGGCAAAGAGTTACCCAAAATACTTCAAATTGAGTGTTTGATAGCTCATTTGAAAGCTATTACTATCTAATTTGAGTGACCAAAGCCACAAGTTCATTATGTTCTTTAATTTATACCGGTTTTCATTCTAAGGTTCACTTGTAGGTAAACGTCTTGATCCTGAAAAGGCCTTCTACACCTTCCCCTACGCATAGGAGAGGCAATCTCCAACACATATGCGTTTCAAAGGTCCAAGGTTGACTCTCGTCCTCATAAGATCCTAGATCTTTGGTATCCTCTCACAGAGAACAAAAAACTTATCTTATGTGGCAAACTCTTTGTTGAGGAATTTAGATTAATGTCAAAGCCAATAAAATCTTTGGGAGCCCTCAGTGGTGTAATCACTACCTGTGTGGTAGAGAAGACCTTGGCCACCTTTTTTTTTCATGCCCTATGAGTCACTCAGTCTCGAAAGCTCTTGCCAGCATTTTGATTTCTACAGAGTCAAATCGACTAGAAGCAAGCATTACTTAATGGAGAAGCGATAGGTTTCTCTTCTGCCTTGTGGAATGCCATGAGGGGGAAAGCGCTTTAAAAGACATGGAGAAAAACATATGCATCCAACTTTAATGACCATCGGAAAGAATGGTTGATTGAAAAATCCCTTGCCATATTAGGCAAAAGAATATGTAATTGTAAGAAGTCCCCTCCCTTCAGATACTATAGGATTTTCTTCTTTGAAAATAAAAAGTTCAAAAGTAAGTGGACTACTCATGAGGGGCAATGAGAAGTTCATCAAAATTTCTCTGTAACTCTCTCTAAAACATTGGTTTTCTATCAAGTTTGGGCCATGACTATTGTTGCACTTTTGGACCATCCTACCTTGCTGTGTGGAATATGGGGGTCCCAAGAACACTATGCCCCTTCAGTGTACACTTGTTCTTTTATTAATTCAAACAAAGAAGACTAGGCCTCTGCCAACCTCCTCTTAAAAAAAAACTCTTTCTTGTATTAAAATTTTATTGGATTTTTTCTGAATTGACAAACATTTTTTGAAGTCACTTGTTTTTTGCAAAATGGATTTGCACTAAAATTTTATTCGATTTTTTCTGAATCGACAAACATTTTTTGAAGTCACTTATTTTCTGCAAAATGGATTTGCCTACGAGCTCAAAACAACTCATGCTTGAATCACGTATCATGCATTATTAATATTAAGTATATGTGCAAAGACCACATGGCCAATGTTCGCCATCTTCGCACACGCTCAAAGTGTCACAGCCCGTCAGCCGCATGCAGATAGAGATCACGGCCTTGGATTCGAAAGTCAGCATCCCGTTGACCTGTTCCCCGAGAACGGAAGTCATGCATGCGTCGTTGATCCTAAATTTAACTTGTAGCTTCGTTACGCCGGGAAACTCAGCTTGCCGTCGAGCCGTATATCGGACGTTAATCACACCAAGTTCCAACACAGACGTGAGTACTCGAGCGTTTCCTTGAAGATGCGCAGAGGCTGGTTCTTTTCTACTTCGTCAGAGGCTGGTCCTTGAAGAAATTAACTGGTGGAGGTCTAAATCCCACACACACGTTTTCTTTGAGATGGTCCTGTAATTGGCTCCACCCCTCTGTCCGCAGAGTCGAGCTGCGAGCAGACCCATAGCTTTATAAGCCCCTTTGCCAATCGTCTTCACGGGCTGCATTCAGTATCTATCCATCTCAACGCTGTTCAGCTATCATCTTGACGGAGTGCATTCAGCATCTACCCCTCTCAAGGCCGTTCGTATGTCTCCTTCGAATAGCAGCCCTCTAACAAACTCACGGGTGAAATCGCCCACGGCAGCAAAGGCCGGAGCCTCCAAGCGCAAGGCACGCAAGTCCAGAGCGAAGCCCAAGCCCTTCATTGAGAAGCTGAATGCAGAGGACAATGCCACGTTCAAAGCTCTCGTCATTCAATATACTGGTCAATCCCCCCCTCTAACTGAGCCAGCTAGCTGCAGCTGCTCATCTCCTCCAATGTGCAGAACTTCCGATTCCTCTCCTATCAGCGCTCATGATTGCGAGCTTGGACGTTCCATGGACATTTGCTCTTCAGATAACGCGCCTCCCATTGCTATGCAAGGATGCACTACGAGAAGCTGGGGAATCCCGCAAACCAACAGTACTTACATCGCACAGGTCCTGAAATCGCTGGAAACTCTTTCTCTACGTGGCATAGAAGCTGAGAAATCTATTCCCTGCACTCACGCTCAATCTGGGCATGTATCAATGTCAGAAACGCAGCCTACGTCGCAACACATGTTGAAGACTCTTCTCCTTAAGATCCTGATAGGTTTCAGGCATCCAAATGAAGCAGAATGTGCTAGCAG
>CM035424.1:118879248-118889248 GCA_020310875.1 Ceratopteris richardii
TAAAGTCTGGTACACTGTCAGCTCATTCCGGTGATATTCCGGTGATAGAAACACCAACTGGCGGCCAAGGATTAGCATTTTTCGCGGAGTCCTCAGCCCGACCCGCGTGCTTGGAAGAAAGATTTCGGATATTGGACATCCAGAAAGAAGGAGACATATTCGAAGCTGAGGTCCGAAGTATACTACGCAAAAACAGTACACCGGGAGGCATGCCATCCGGCGATCTAGATTCTGATAGTTCAACTAATCAACCTCAAGATACAGAAGAAGGACCGGAGACACCCACGATGAATGGACAACAACAACAACAACAGTTAGGTCAACCAAGGCTGCCTCCAACAGGAGTAACATACACGAAATTTGGTGGATTCCCAAGAGATGACCCAGATGCTCACGTACGCACTTTCGAGATCAGTTATGCAGTCCTCAACCATCCACCGGATCAGGCATACAAAGCCATTGTTTTTCAATCTACTTTGGTCAATGAAGTGGCTAGATGGCTTACGGAATACGACATTAATCATTTCGGTACCTATGATGCAGTACGAGATGCTTTTTTGCAACGATTTAGGCTAAAGAAGAATCCCGCCGAAATCTTTGAGTATTTACAGAACAACCGACAGAAGGCTAATCAGACTGTCCAAGAATATGCTACACTTTTTAGAACACATTTGCGACAGATACCACAGGACCATGCCAACTTACCAGATGACATCATCACTCAGTGGTTTATCAATGGCTTAAACCCGCAATTGAAGCAAATCATGATTATCAGATGTGTTGGAGCAATGACATTGGATGCAGTCATCGCCATGGCTTTGCAACTGGAATCCAAAGTCGGTGGATTTACAGAAGATCTAGAGTGGCTAAAAGCGAACAAAACTATGACTGAAGATATAACTAGACAAGTGTACTGTATCACATGCAAAAATTCAGGTCATACTAGTGCTAATTGTGCGCTAAATCAAACATTCTGCGCTATGTGCAACACTGTCGGACACTCCACCGGAAATTGTGTCTACAATGCCAGAATACAGGGAACAGCAACAATCAATGCTGTTATTCAAGAACATGGACAGGCAGCGAATCACTATGTACCTCCGCAACTAAGAAACAATCAACCACAGGGATATCGAAACTACCGAGGACAGAGGAACAATAACTATAATGCAAACCGCTGGCAGAACGAACCACCACCGGAAAATCCCAATTTACCACCGCCACGCTGTCATTTTTGTGGTGAATTCGGACACATTAGAAGATATTGCAAAGACGCAGCTGAGTATGATCAAAGGAAGAAGGAGCGGCAAAACCCAATGGCCAACATGGTACAAATTACACCGGTGGAAACGCAAACTGCTACAGTCCAGACCTGATCAGGTAAACAACTGCAACCAACAGCAGAAGTATTTGAACCGGGGATACGAGAACAACATAGGATGTATAACAAGGCTAGTCACTGGACCGCCACAGAACCACCAGTGTTCCCAGAACCCATTCCGGTAACTCAGACCTCGTCGACAAAAGAAGGAACACAACAAGAGGAAGCAGCAGCAGAACAACCATCAGTAGTAGACATAACAGCAGATACTTCGGCAACAATAGAGACCTCAAGTTCAAAGGAACAGGATAACCAATCTCAGCAGGCTTGGGAAATTTTATCCAAGGCATCTATCACTCTACCTCTCTGCCAACTACTGGCGTTAGTACCTGGCGTTTGACAACAATTCCAGCAACAGTTCAGTCCGGTATCTTCTTGTATTCCGGCGACAGCAGCAGTTCAACCAGAACCTGATTCTACGGTTGATCATTCAGTCCCCTTGATCACAGTATGGTATAAGAATCATAAGATTACGCAGGTATTGATTGATGGAGGCTCTGGTGTCAACATTGCAACTACAACCTTATGCAATAGGCTAGGATGGACCGACATTGAACCAGTTCAATTTTTTGTCAGAATGGCGGACCAATCTAGAGTCCACCCTGTAGGACTTGTGCGAAATATACCCATTACTTTACAAGGTACGACCTTCAAAATGAATTTTGTCATACTAGATTTGCCGGAATCCACTTTGGATTACAACCTTCTTTTTGGTCGACCTTGGTTGAAGCATGCGAAGGTAATACAAGACTGGTCTGCACAAGAACTTACGTTCAAAGATGCCAGCCATAGATATGTAGTAAAATTAGATGCTATCCAACCTTGCGAACTACACGCCAGACCATATTTTGCAGAACCTGTCCACATGTTAGATGGACTATCAGATGATGAAGAAGAGGAATTTCTGAAGAGTAATGCTGACTTAATGACCTTAGGGACTGTTGATTTACAGTCCGTAATAGATAACTGGAGTACTTCAGTATGTATAGTTACACCAATCACCCAAGAGACCAAGCGGGAAGAAAGAGTGCCGACACATGACAATGAATTACATTCACTATTTCGGACGACAGATGACACAGAGAAATCGCAATAGTTTTATGTCCCTGAAGACCAGTTGACCTCGTACAATCTAGGAGACGAAGATCATCCACGACCTGTAAAGATAAGGCAAAACTTACTAGAATCATTTAAAGCTGATCTGATTCGACTACTTCACGAATTCTCAGATGTCTTTGCCTGGGATTACAAAGATATGAAAGGATTAGATCCGCGCATATATCAGCATAGAGTCATGCTGAAACCTGAAGCTAAACCGAATAGGCAACCCAGCTATCGGATGAATCCCAATTATGCATCTCAGGTAAAAGCCGAACTTGACAGATTATTAAAGGTTGGATTCATCGTACCAATAGAACATGCTGAATGGATTTCACCAATTGTGATTGTGCCAAAGAAAAATAAGCAACTACGAATCTGTGTAGACTACCGAAAATTGAACGCAACAACAGTACCAGATCCTTTCCCGATCCCCTTTTTGGATACCATGCTTGATAGGGTAGCAGGCCACGAAATGTATTCATTCTTAGACGGATACAGCGGTTACAATCAGGTTAGAATGGCTGAAGCAGATATCCCAAAAACCGCCTTCATTACCAATTGGGGTGTCTTTGCTTGTACGGTAATGTGGTTTGGATTGAGAAATGCACCAAGCACCTTTCAGCGATGTATGCAGGAGATTTTCTCTCCATATCTCAATTCGTTTATGCAAGTCTATCTCGATGATTTCTCAATTTTCGGACAAATGATGGCACATTTGCTTCATCTACGATGCTGTTTCCAAAAGTGTCGAGAATACAGACTCTGCCTCAACCTAAGTAAATCTGTGTTTGCCGTTTCATGTGGCAAACTACTTGGTCATATTGTATCTGCTCAAGGTATCCGAGTAGACCCAGACAAGATTTCGGCAATTTTAGAAGCCCCAGTACCCGCCACTCCAAAAGAAGTAATGCATTTTATGGGTCAAATACGGTGGCATGGCAGACACTTATGGTGGCTTGCTCACCTAGCAGTACCACTAAACAGGCTAATCACAAAAACTCCCCGACAGTTTGAATGGATTGAAGAATGCCAAACTACATTTGATCGGCTCAAGTATCTCCTGACGCAAGCCCCAATTTTACAACCACCGGACTGGGACAATCCGTTCCATGTTTTTGTCGACGCTTCAGATATTGCAATTGGCAGTATTCTAATGCAGCAAACAGATAAGTGGTTTCGCCCTGTTTATTACGCCAGTAGAAGGCTTGCACCGGCAGAAAAGAACTACTCTACCACTGAAAGAGAATGTCTAGGATTAATTTACTCCATCAAAAAGTTGAGACATTATTTATTAGGCCGGAAATTTACCTTTCATGTGGATCATGCTGCCCTTGTCTATCTAGTAAGACAACGACATCTAGGCGGACGATTAGCCCGATGGGTGCTACTCTTGCAAGAATTTGATTATGAAGTCACTCACCGACCCGGAAATGCACATGCCCTAGCAGATTTCTTATCTCGCCTCGATTCTGGCGAAGCTCCGATAGGCATAGATGATACGACTCCAGCAATTTATAGTTCTGAGCCAATGACTGATGAGGCTGCCGAATTACAAGCAACACCTACATATTATGATCAAATTTTAACTTTTCTCATCGAAGGATGCTTTCCATCTGAGACAACCAAGGCAGTTCGAAGGAAATTGGCAGTCCTTAGCCGCCGATTCCGGCTAGTGGCAGGAGAACTATATTATGTAGATCACACCGGAATCTTACTTCGATGTGTCCCTTCGCACGAAATTAACTCGGTCATCACGATGGCTCATTCAACCCCTACTGGTGGTCATTTTGCCACAGATCTAACTCACCGGAAAATTCTGCAAGGAGGCCTCTGGTGGCCTACTATGTACCGAGATGTGGCCCGATTCATAAAAAACTGTGATAACTGTCAAAGGTCTGGACAACCACTGCAACGACACTTCTTTCCCTTGCAGCCTATTATGCCACTCGAACCATTTCAGAAGTGGGGACTAGATTTTATCGGTCCAATCACACCGCCCGCCGTCTTCAGTAACAACAGATACATACTAACCTGTACAGACTATGCAACGAGATGGGCCGAAGCCTGGGCTTTACGGTCTGCTACAGCAGTTGTAGTAGCGAAATGTCTGTTAAATGATGTCTTCCCACGATTTGGCTTACCACTCGAATTGGTGACAGATCAAGGTACTCACTTCGTAAATCAAGTAATGAAGGTACTAACCCAATCATTCCAGATGACACATAAATTTAGCTCTCCATATTACCCTCACGCCAATGGCCTGGCCGAAAGCACAAACAAATCGCTATTGAATATCCTCCGGAAATTGATCATGGAAGCACCGGAAAGATGGGATCAATTACTACCCGCCGTATTATGGGCATACCGAACTACATATAAGGTAACAACAGGCTTGACACCTTTCAAACTAGCTTATGGCTTAGAAGCAATAGCACCCATGGAAATAGTTATCCCAAGCCTGCGTGTAGCAATCACCCAGAAAATGCTACCAGAAGAGTCGCTGACAGCACGAATGGACGCACTCAGGGAACTTGATGAGCACCGATGGCTCAGCTTTTTAACCATGCGCGAAGTACAACTAAGGCAAGCCAAGACACATGATCGATATTTGAAGACCCCAATCTTTTCGGTAGGTCAGCTTGTCCTTTTCTATAACGCAAAATCCGATAGAACAGCAGGAAAGTTCAAACTACGCTGGTTCGGTCCCTTTAAGATTTTAGAACAAGTCGGTCCGGCAACTTTTCGGTTGACTACGTTGACTGGAACTCCACTCCCCAAGGTAATTAATGGGTCGAAGTTACGGCCATATCATCACACCACTAGCCCGCATTAAAATTTCCGACGATGGACCGCATTTTGTTTAAACTTTTCTTATTTTTCTTTTTTTTAGCTGCGTTTTGTACGATCTTGATATAACCAGCCGCCCTCTTAATAGTCACTCGAGTACGCACACCTGCATGAAAAACCAGTACTAGTCCCGCACAGCACAATGATATTCCACCCCCTTCTTTCCCTCCCCACCGTAGTGTTTCTATTTAAACTCTGCCAACGACGCCAAAATAAGCTATTCTGTTGCATGCTAGTATTTGAACCCTCGTACATTCTGCATCCGTGCTCATCATCTACCTCAGTAACCGCCATGGAAGCGCTAGCCAACTACGCTGCTTTCTGTGATGGTATCCCTACAGACGTAGGCGAATATCTGCGTTGTAGAGGGTTGGCTAACTTCGCTGAGTTGCCATGGCACTCAGTGGAAGCCCATCCCTTCTCCGCGTAGATCATCCACGCCATCGCCCAATTCCCCATCACCGAACGACAGTGGGTCTTCCCTTCCCTCCCATATAGAACCGTCATCACCTTCCAAGCCTTCTCTGCAGCCTACCGCCTCACCCCGCAAGGCCGCAAAAATGGCCCTAGCCTCCCTATCGCTCGCATGACCGAACTCTTCCCCCGCTCCTCCTCAAACGAATATGCCATTCTCTGCCGCCGGAACCCGAATGATCCGCTCTACAGTTCCTCGTAGCAATCCTCAACCTACAAAAACGAACATACGGCATCTCTCGCCCCTTCTATTCCGCCTTGGAGTTAGCCGCCCGCGAACCCGTGAACTTTGCCTCTTACTTCTTCCAACGAATTCATAAGGAATCCGTAGCTATAGTAAAGCAACTCCAAAAGGGCACCTCTCCACGCTCTCGCCTTCCCCACATCATCTCCTTCCTCTTCCCAACCATTCTCGCCGCACAACCCCCACCCACAGGCCCAGCACTTAGGCACGAAGAATCAGCACAACCGCTCGAGGAAACTGAAGAAGACGACGAAGAGATCAATCAACTCTTCCGCACTAAGCGAATCCGGATCAGCTCTTCAGAAAGCGAAGTCCAAGGATCCGCCGGAAAGAAACAAGACACCAAAGAGGACAAACAAGAAGAAACATACCACGACACCGCCACTTCAATACACAACGACACCTCGATGGAGCAACAAGACCAGCAAAACCAAGCAGAGACAGAGACAGTGTCCACCGAAAAGGAATCCGAGCATCAACAGGACGAACCAGAATCCGCCACAAAAGCACTGGATGAACTCATCGCAGCCATCAATCATACAGAAACCGAACAACAGACCGTTGCCAAGGTAACCACGACTGACACTATTCTTCCCACCCCACCTGTCAACCCCGACCTCCCACCGGAACCACCCCGCCAACCCAGTTCTGAACCTACACCATCCTCCTCTTCCTCCCCTAACTACTCTCCGCCAAACTCCCAGAACCTACTCACCGATACGTCCTCTCAGCCTCGTCAACCACCACCACCACACAACGTATTTTCAGAACTAGCCTCCATGGGGCAGTTCCTCATGCATTTATCACATCGGCTGCCAGCACAGTTTAAGGAAGCCACGGACAATCTGAAGGCAGAATACCAATATAAGGTCGACGTCCTAGAAGCCGACATCACCCCCCTCTAGGAAGAAATCGAAGCCATAAAGACTGAGAATCATCAGCTACAGACACAGTTAGCAGAACTCCAAGCAAAATTTTCGGCAGAACAGACGCTAGTACAGCAAAGAGATGCAGCCCTCGAGCAAGTTGCAGCCAAAGAACGACTACTACACGCCGCACATGAAGAAATCCGAGCCCTGAAGACCACCCTCCACGAACACGAAGATATCAACGCCTCTCTCGAAGAGTTGGTCGCAGAAACAAAGATTCAATTGCAGGAGACCATCAAGAAGAATCAGGACCAACAGAAAGAAGCCGAACAAGTCCAAGAACAGTTACGACGAGCCCAAGAATGCGCAGATGAGGTTAACAGTATCCTAAAACGCCAATTGATACGGGAAGGACAATACCTAAAGGATATCGACAAGACGCGCAGAGACCGAGATGCGTTCAAGAAAACTCTCGATTTCCAAACCCAGCAGTTTGAACGCCTAGACAACCAAGTGCGCAACTAGAAGGAGTGTATTACAGAAATGCGGACCAAACTGACCGAAATGCAGACAGCCCGAGATGCGGCATTAGCTAACAAATTTTACTTACAGGAGGCTTTTTTGCAGAGCCAGGCCGAAAACATGCTTACCAAAGCAATTGCGCTTAGTTCCGTTAGAATAGATGCGCAAGTTTTAGAACCCGACATGCTAAAACAGCTTTTAGAAACCCTTAAGAAAAAAATAGCTCGCACATTTAGATCAGCCAGGAACATGTATCTCGAAGGTCTCACAGAAGAATAAGTATATTCGCCCATCCGAATTCATAATGTAACAATGGATTCGAAATAAGTATGATAATCCAGTTTTGGTTTTCTGACAATTTTCGCACATGTAAAGTCTTATTCAGTCTAGCACCAATCTACGGAGTCACACGCCGGATAATGATTCTTACTCATAATGCAAATATTGACAAGGGAGGGAAGAGTCATGTCCTACTGACATACAATCAGTATAGCAGATGGCCGTTCAAGCACTGGTGTTTATAAAATGCGTATATAGAGCATAGCATTCTTCATTAGTATTCTTCGAGATTCAGCACCAGTTAGCAACTTCCAGCATATTCTTCTCAGCAACCCTTAAACAATCATGTCGGAATCTGACCAACTCAGATGGCAACTCAGAAGGCGCGCCAGTACACAGACCCACGTTGTGACGACAACAGATACTACCCTACAAGATGATGCAGATGACGCAGTAACTTCTGCATCAATAAAGACTCAGCATAAATTCTCCACCGAATTTAAAATCGAGCTCGACATCAATTCGAAAAAGAATGAGGACTGGCTACGGAAGATAGGGCTCCTCCAGTTTGCCCAATTACCATGGGAGCAGTGGATTGCTAATGACGATGCAGAAAATCAATTATATAGCATGCGACAAACAAACGGCTTCATTCTAAATCAGGTATGATTTTCGCCCCAGCTAGTCTCAGCCGTATTCAAACTACCACTCTATGATGGCGCCCGATATCTTAAATGTTCGAATGAGGATCTGAGAAAGGAATTTGGCGACTGCGAAGGCCCACGACGATATTACATGTTGAAAAATGCCACATATCACCGTCGAGAACAATTTAAATGGTATTTAGAAAAGCTCTGTTTACTAGTGAAATTTGACTTAATGTCTAAGGAAAATTTTTCACCACTATTACATGCCGAAGAAGGAGGTCGGGTTAGCTGGACACATTGGCTGTATAACCACCTCTACGCACAAATCATTGTCGGGGATAAGCGAAGATCCCACACCAACAGCAGACTAGCAGCCTATTTAGCTGCTATATTTAATTTTGTCCAATCAGTAAAGGATGAGCAGCTACACTGGTCCCCCCATTTTTATTACGGTGAACATGATAGAATAGTTACAGGACACCAAACAGAGCCTTAGGAAGCAGCTCAAGCCTCCACCTCGTCTGCACAGTTCTTCCACACAGGTAACAGCGCACCGAACCAGACCGTAGGGACGCCGTTTCGGCTGTCCATTAAACAAAGGATGGCAGACAACTTGCCAACTGCCAGTCCAGAGCAAGTACCGGATGATCTCCAACCCGCTTTTGTCATAAGGATGCAAAACAAACTACAAGAGGTTTCTCAATATTTGCGGCAATAAGAACAAGCGCTTCAGCACAAAAACGAATTACTACTCGCCACGATGACTAAGTCCAATTCATTAATGACACAGATGCAAAAGGAATTGGATGACAAAGAAGCTTTAATACAGGTGTTACAGAGTAACAACCGGCAACTAATGGCAGAATTGGTCACCGCAAAAAAGTGTGTTCAAGAATTTAATCAGTGGCAGCAAACTATCCAAACACAGATTCAAGCCGAAATGTCAAGTTTTTCTACCCTGAATGCTAACCTGCAAGTCGAAAATGAAATTTTGCAGTCAAGGATACAAGTTTTGCAGGAGTTCGAAAGACAGATTTTAAGAGATGAGGGCGTAGAACTGAATGCCACATTAATGACAAATGTGCACATAGACTTATTAAAAGAGCAACTGGATAGTAGTGTTCAAAATAGCTGGACACTTTTTCGCAGGAGATGGCTGGCTATACTTGTTCCTCCACTTGAACAAGTACGGTCAGAAAGGATTGGGGAGCCAAACCCTGGAATAGACCTACAGGCAACGCAAAAGGATGTTGAAGACAGTAATGCACCTGCGGGTTCGAGTCCACCGTGCGTGCCAGTGTTAGAAGGCCGCCGAACCAGGACGGATGAACCCGGACAGGTGCTTTAAATGTAAAAGTGCTGGACGGCCACCGAACAAGGACAAGAGTACGAGGACAGGGAGCTTAAATGAAAAAAGAGAATCTTTCAGGGAACGCGCAGGTAACTGCAAAAGTGCGCACCCTTGTAAACAAATCCTCTATTTAAGGCAATGAAAAGAAAGAGCAGAGAGCCCCCGTTTTTGTGGGAATTGTAGTGTGTTGTCTGATTAAGTCTAGTTGAGGTTGCTGTAACGGATTGTGTGCGCGTATATGTTGTTGGGAGGATAAGTTCTGTTTTGATCTGTTCCGTCCGTACT
>CM035424.1:118918758-118993758 GCA_020310875.1 Ceratopteris richardii
GATTGATCACGTTTGTTTGAACCAAATTCTTCTGTGACACCTCTTGTCTTGTCTTGTCTTATAGTAGGCCTAGGCCAAATAGTTGATGGACTTTCTTAAAATTTTTGGATACTACTCTAGGTCTAATCTATCCTTTTTCCTATGGAAAACCAATTTCCTTTTTTTTAACTCTCTCATAAATTCCAATTGCTGGGTTGAACATTGTAATTTGTACTATCTCAAGATTTACTTTTTTTTTCGATGATTCGTTTACAAGATACTCTGAAATTTGGGCTCTCGTTCAAGATATGGAAGCGAAACTTTGAAGTCATGGCTCCATGTGACGCTACTGCTTCCTCGAAGGTTACGCTCACGAGCATGACTTCAATATGCTAACAGAGTGAATTTTCCAATCCACTAGTCGATGTGCTGATAGGATGACACATTGATACGCATGCGCAGAGGAGCGACAAGGGTAAGCCAATGCAATCACTCAGACCGACGCGCAGACATGGCGTGGAGCGAGAGCATATTGGACGTGGTGCTTGTGCCCTCGGGTTTACTCGTCTTGCTTTTGTATCACGGGCAGCTTGCCTACCGCATCTGGAAGCACCCTAATTCCACGGTGATCGGTGTGAACGATCTGAATCGGCGTGTCTGGGTGTGCACCATGATGTCGGTGAGATGCGCTTTGCACCTTCATTTATACATCTTCGCTCTGAAAGCTGCACATCTTGTTCTGTGTATGAAAGATTTCTGTCGAATTCTTCTGTTTAACACTATGTCTGACAAAATGTTTAACACTATTTTTTGCAAGTAACACGTGCCGTTGCAGGCCGTTCATTGGATAGACATCCATGCGCCTATAATGTATTGATTCATAGAATGCACGGTTGTAAGTTGTAAACTTGTATGTGTGCACGACAGCTTGTTAATAAATGCCTATTCACTTGTGTATGAATACAATAGACAGAGAGTTTTAGGGTTTTGTATGTGAATGCGTATTGGATGTGTTAATCCAAGCATTACTTTTGGGCATCAAGTACGCACAGCATGTATGCACACAGCGCATGCTCTCAAGCATTCGTGGCTGGATATGTTGATAAAAGTTCGTCAATGAATGAACATATGTGTGCACACTCTTTAATGTGTATTGGTTGTGTTAATACAAACATAACTTTGCGCATGAAGTAGGTACAGATGTTTGGACACAGCGCACACACTCAAGTATTCGTGGCTGGATATGTTGATGAAAGTTTTTATTGCATGAACATAGATCTATATGTGCACTCTTTGATGCCAATCAGCAATTTCATAATGAATGCGTCTGTACGTACATGTACATGTCTGTCAAGTTCTGAATTTTTTTGGTCCAAGTTATCATAGAGAGTTCATCTGCAGGTACATGGATCTGCCGGTCTCTCACCTCCATATTAATGCCTGTGTACAGGATAGCGCCAAGAATGGAGTGTTGTCTGTCCAAACGCTTCGCAATAACATAATGGCTTCCACGCTTCTTGCAACAGCAGCGATCACACTCTCCTCACTTATTGCAGTACTAATCACAAACAAGAAGAGTACATTCACAGAGTCTCCCCTCGTTCTTGGAGACCAAGGTGATCTTGTATCATCACTGAAGCTGTTGGCTGTACTGGTATGCTTCCTGGCTGCCTTCTTCTGTAACGTTCAAGCAGTCAGGTATTATTGCCATGCAAGCTTTCTCTTGAACATACCTCTGGGAGACACTGCACCTGGACTCACACCTGTCTATGTTAACCGTGCCATCACTAGAGGTACTCATTTCTGGTCACTTGGCTTGCGTGCATTTTATTTTTCATTCCCCCTCTTTCTGTGGCTTTTTGGGCCAATCCAATGTTTGTCTGTTCGGTCATCATGGCTGTCCTTTTGCACTTCTTGGACACAGCTAAGGACTTCAATAAAACCTTGTATGCTGATGGTCTGCCTGATTCATAGCATGGCCCAAATTTGTGTCTATGCCATTTCGCACATCCCTACTTTTGCCTATTCTCTGCCTACTGGATTTCAATTGGAATCATGGATATTTTGCCGATCCCAATCCTTGCCTGTTTATCCATAAAAGCAGTGCATTGCACTACTTGGACACAACTGAAGGTTGAAACAAAATCAGGCATACTGATTATCTGTCTGATTCAAAGCCCTGTACATTTGTATCTGAACCTTCTCACATATTTGTAATTTTAGTCATTCTTTTCTTGTCACAGAGGAGTTCTAAGCACTCTCATCCAAACATAGTGCTTTTCTTTTACCTTAATGTGAGCTGTGTTACGTAGAGTTTGGGATATTTCTTCGTGGAAATTATTTGGAGTTTTCAAGTGGCTATTAAAGATAAGAGATGTGTCGAATTCTCATCGATAAAATGGGAGCCATACCTTCTTTGCTGGAATTCGGATTGGCAATGCATTGCAGGCAAGCTGGACCTCATTTACGTTTTGTATATTGAACTTAAAAAAAAAGAAAAACTTCAATGTTTTTCTCTTTATTACTCATTTAATGAGCATTTCTATTAATAACTTTTCTGTGAGAAACTTTCGGTCTATGGCATATGCATGCCAGATAAAGTTTAGAAACGAAAATTTATTTATTTATTTGAAACTGGTTTCGAAGCACAAAGTTAGTGTCGAGGATTGAGTTTGCATGGTAGAACCTACATAGCAGTATGCTCTCAACCTATCAATGAATAATGATCTATGCACACATAATATGATTCCAAAGCCTAACATGTATTTGATTAGAAAATCAGAGTACGCCCATTTTGAACAATCTCATATATTGTAGGGTTTCAGTACGTAGGGATCAGGAGTCAATAAATGCGACGTATGACAATGAGAATGATTTTGGCAGTTGAGACTGTGATAGAATGTGTGTGTAAACATGCACAACCAACGAAGCAATTGTTTGAATAAGTGAAGCCAGAAATCTCTCTCTCTCTCTCTCTCTCTCTCTCTATATATATATATATATATATATGCATGCATGTATGTATGTATACACACACACACACGCATACACATACATACATAATTTACATACATATATACTTACATGCATGCATGCATATGTATAAAAATGTGTACTACATTCAAACATGTTACCTTCCAGCTTCATGCAATTTCTTTCTTAGATTTGCGATTTGTGCTTCTAGCTGAAAGCTCTCTATATTCATGCCTTTGAGAGAAAAATATAGCTAATCTATAATTTTTTACTTCTCAAGCAAGTTTTCTAAATTCACTACTAAGTAAGAAAAAAGGATCAAATCCATGATTGAAGCTATTAGATTGTTTTGAGTATCTTGATTTTTGCATCAAAGTTTGATGTTTAATATTCAACTATATTTTTCTCTTTAGCTTTCTAGTCTTGCAATAAGATATTGGTCATCTTTTGTTTGTTATCATAGAAGAAAAGCATGAAATAGATATGTATAATGAGTTTTCATGCACAAGGAACATGCCACTTTTCTAGGAAACATGCAAACAATAGGAATGTTTATGCATACTTTGGCTACTTCCCTTGAGGATATAAAATCAATAAGTTACGTATGTGTAGACACATTTAGGTTCTTCTTTGCAGTTACACATAGAGCATATGCTTACTAATGAACACAGTGAAAGAGTTTTTTCTGACATTCCTTTAAGAAATAATAGTTGTGATGCTCCTTTAGTTAAAGATCTAAAACCTCCTCAATTTTTCTGGTGACAATAGAGACTAGAATAAATATATTGTTTATACATTTTTATAAAAATGGAATGACTTAGACAAGCTTAAAAGAACACCACATGAGTATTATAATAAAATGATAGAAAGGAGAAAGTTGAACCACACCCTTGACAGATAGGAGATGGTTGAACTACACCCTAAGAGAGGGATTGAACTCCACGCACAAGCGGCTGAAAACTACGAAAATGATGATGAAGCTCACTCCAAGGTCACCATGGAACCTCTAATACCAATGTAAGAAACTCATGATTACGACCACCACGTGCTAGAGAGATGACTCTCCTCCCAACCAAATGCCTCTATATATAGCTCTCTCAAGGGGATTGCCTTCTTGGTAGGTGGATACTAACCATCCAAGTGTTAGCATATAACTACATGTGCACCAAGTGTCCCAGTTAACCAGAGTTAACTCAAGTGGATGCTTCTAGAAGGTTCTAGAGCTCTTTGGGCAAAACACTCTCCCCATGTACCCCATGGGGGTTGAACCCAAGACCTCCTCCTTCACATCCTTGAGTCCTAACCACTAGGCTAAGTGGATCACTTGGTTACAAGAGTAAATGTCCTTCTAGTAAGTCTAGACTCGAGATCTTTGGTCATACATAGGGATGAGCAAACGGTGTCCGATTTCAGATCCATCTGAATCGGTCGGACCCCTAGATTATAAACTTACTTTATTATGAGTATAGGGTTTTAGAGGCTAATTTATATTTAGGCGTAGGGATTACAAATGGTGGTTGACTTTAAAGTATGCCATCACTTTTCTTAGAGAATGGAAAGACTTTGAAACATTATTGTCACGAGTAAGGAGATAAGGAAGAGAGCTCACACACACACTCTCACTCTCAAGGAGAAGCACACACACAGATTGAGGCAAGGAAGAATGATGATCTTCTTCTTCTATTACATGAAAGGAATATACAAGAATGACCTAAAAACAAGAATACAACAAGTGCAATATATAAAGATCAGTACATAAACAAAAACCTAATGTCCGCGAATGAGTGAGCTGGCAAGGAACAAATGTGTCATCACTCTCGGTAGATAAATCTAATAAAGCTCAATGAAGTATCCCTGACATATACCGGTATGACCACCATACATGTCAGAGAAACGAAAAACTGGTACGTGTCATCTTAGATCATCACATGTTGAGCTTGATATCTCAACACTCCCCCTCAAGCTCAATGCCATATCTTGTAATCCAAGCGTCTCTCGAAACTTCTTCAACTTCTCAGCTCCAAGTGCTTTGGTGAAAATATCAGCAACCTGCTCATCTGTTCTCACATAAACAAGATCAATATCACCTGCTAATACCTTCTCTCTGATGAAGTGATAATGTACCTCGATATGCTTTGTTCTAGCATGGAAAACAAGATTCTATGCTAACTGTATGCTGCTAAGATTATCACAATAAATAGTGATAGGCTTTCCCACTTCCACACCTAAATCTGCAAGTAACATTTCCAACCATGATGCCTCACACGCTGCCATTGCAGCACCTCTATACTCAGCCTCTATACTTGACAAAGCAACAGTGGGTTGCTTCTTACTGCTCCATGTAATAGCTGCATGTCCAAGTGAGAAAAGAAAGCCACTAGTAGATCTTCTATCTGGAGTACTACCAGCCCAATCTGCATCGGTGTATCCATAAACATGCAAATCTACACCAGCCTCATAAAACAATGCATAATCCAGAGTAGCACTCACATAACGTAGAGTGCGCCTCAAAGCATCCAAATGTGGCTTCCATGGAACTTGCATAAACTGACTTTCAAGTCCAACAGTATAACTTAGATCAGGCCTTGTAATTGTGAGATATATAAGACTTCTCACAATTTTCCTGTACATAGTAGCATTTTCCAATGCTTCACCTGATGTAGTATTCCACTTCAAATTCTGAACTAATGGCATAGAAATTGTCTTACAATCAGCCATATCATACTTTTGCAGCATATTCAGGCATATTGCATTTGCGACATCCATATACCTGTTTCTGTATGTATAAACTCGATGCCCAAGGGATAGTGCAGCACACCAAGATCTTTCATGTCAAATTTCTGCATAAGTTGCTTTACCTCTTTGATGCTTCCTTCATTATCACCACCTACAATCAGGTCATCAACATAAATAGCCACAATAGTGAGACCATCATCAGCCTTCCTTGCATATAGTGAGTGATCTGCATCACACATAGAAAACCCAATGCTGGTTAAGTAATCAGCAATCCTTGCATGCCATGCACGAGGGGCTTGCTTCAGCCCATACAAAGCCTTTTGCAACCTGCAAACATATTCTGGATGCTTTGAATCTTCATATCCTTGTGGTTGGTCCATATATACTTCTTCCTGTAACTCACCATGTAGGAAAGCATTCTTCACATCCATCTGATGCAAAGTCCATCCTTTTGCTGTAGCTAATGCAACAAGTGTCATGACAGTAGACATTTTAGCTACAGGATTGAATGTTTCCTCATAATCAATGCCATATGTCTATGCATATCCTTTAGCTACCAATCGTGCTTTATACTTGCTTATGCTACCATGAGCATTATGCTTTACCTTGTAAACCCATTTGCAACCTATGGGTTTCTTTCCTTGTGGCAATGGAACCAGCTTCCATGTATCATTTCCATAAAGTGCAGCCATCTCCTCATCCATAGCTTTTTCCCAATCTGCAATTCCAATTGCATCTTCAAAACAAGAAGGTGCAACATCTTGTATTACCTTTGTCATGTAGGCACAATGACGAGCCATGTAACTATCATATTTCAATCGTTGCACTGAATTCCGCATCCTCCCATATCTTCTTAGTCCTGGGTCACTTCTCCTTGTATCATCTGCATGTGCCCTTCTTACTCTTGGAGTCTTCACAGAGGGCAATCCAAGTTCCTCATCAAGACTCTTTTCTGAACCGCTTGAATCTCCATCAATGTCTTCAAAATTTGCACATGTTTTATGACCAGAAGTAAGCTTTTCTTTACCTTTCTTGGATGTATTTGATGAATTTGCTGGACTGAAATTTCCACGTAATCTTCCACTCCATGGATTTGAGTTGGAACTATTGTTTGGTGATGCATCCGGTCCACTCAAAACCTGAGATTCTGCACTTGATTTTTCAGCATTTTCTTTGTCATTTGGTTCAAGACTCAGTCCTTCTTTGGCATCTGCATAGAAGCTTGAGATTTCATCAAATACCACATCTCTACTCACCTTTACCTGTCGTGTGAGTGGGTTATAACATTTATATCCCTTTTGCTCAAGGGAGTATCCAATGAAGACACACTTTTCTACTTTTGGATCAAGCTTCGTCCGCAATTCATATGGGACATGTACATATGCAATATAGCCAAAAACTTCAGATGTGATAAATTTGGCTTTTTACCTGTAAACTTCTCTTCAGGTGTAACTTGATGTACAACAGCAATCGGAGTTCTGTTCATGATGTATACAGCAGTATGCCTTCTGCCCAATAACAATGAGGCATATTCTTCTCAACCATTAAGGCTCTTGCTATTTCTGCAATATGTCTATTTTTGCGTTCAGCAATGCCATTCTGTTGTGGTGTGTACCTACATGAAAACTGACGCTTAATTCCATCATTTTTTAGAAAACTATTGAACTCATTTGACATGTATTCACCTCCTCCATCAGATCTTAATGTCTGAATGTACTTCCCTGTCTTCTTTTCCACCATAAGTTTAAAATTCTCGAAGTGAGTGAACACCTCACTCTTCTCTTTCATGAAATATACCCATACTTTGCGTGTATGGTCATCAATGAAAGTAACATAAAACCTGCAACCGCCCATAGATGTGGTCTTTGCTTGACCCCAAACATCTGTATGTACTACTTCTAGTACATTCTCACTAACATGCTTGTCATGTGGAAATGATGCTCTTAATTGTTCACCAGATTGACATGTTGCACATACCATTTGCATTTGTGCAACTTTGGAATTTGGTAGTCCATGGACAATCTCCTTTGACTGCATCAGTTTCAGCCTTTGCAAGTTTGCATGTCCAATCCGTTTGTGCCACATCTCTATATCTCCAATAACTCCTGCACCTTTTGCAAACAAGGCTGCATTCATTTCAGGAATCTTCACATTTAAGGTGAACATCCTACCCACTTTGTTTCCTTTGGCAACCAATCGTCCATCCTGCTTGTACTCTTCTACATATAATCCATCAGCATTGAACCTGACTTGTAATCCCTGGCCAACCATTTGTCCAACAGAAACTTGATTCTTTGTTATATTTGGAACATGCAGCACATTAGCAAGATGTTTTACCTTCCCGTCCTCCATAGACAATGCTATGTTTCCTGTATGTTCAATAGGATGCGATGTATCATCACTTGTTTCAACATATCTAGGAACTGGCATTTTTTGCAAGCTACTAAACCATTCTGCATGACTGGTCATGTGATTTGAAGCACCTGAATCAACATACTAGACATTATCATTCAATTTTGAAACACCAACAGACATCGTATTCATCATGTGATGTTGAACCATAAACAGCTTCTCAGAATCATCTGCACTTGTGGATGCATAGTTGTTTTGCTGCCTTCTATTATTTTGATTCTTCAACCTGCAATCACGTTCAAAGTGTCCAGGTTTACCACAATTCCAGCATCCTTTACTATCATTACCTGAATCATTTCTTTGGAAATTTCTGCGACCTCTTTGGCTCCCCCTGCCTCGAAACTGTCCTCTTCCTCCTGCATGATTCTGTTGTTGACCTTGGTCTTGGTTACTGTTTCCTCTTCCACTTCCGAAACTTCTACCTCTACCTCTTCCTCTACCAGAGTAGAATACCTGCTCAGAACTGGACTTTCCTTGGGAGTTTGAATCCTCACTAAGATTCTTTTCTTAAATAATCAGCATAGATACCAGATCAGCAAAATTCGGAATATTTTATGTAGTCTGTATGGAAGTTCTGAACTGCTTATATGTAGCTCCTAAACCACGAAGGCACACCTCCACCTTATCATCATCATCTACATTCACGCCAATAGATGCAAGTGACTCACATATGCTTTTGTTTTTTAGAGTGTAGTCACTTACTGACATGCTCTTCTTTTCCAATGTATGCATCTCGTTCTTGAGTTGCAATTTCTATGCCTTTGTATTAGTCTCATATAAAGTGACCAAACTGTTCCAAGCCTCTTTTGGAGTCTTGGCATCCTGTATGTGTCCAATCATGCTATCTTGTATGCTAACAGATAGCCAATACATTACTTTTCGTGCTCCTTGATTCCATTCCTCATATGCTCTTAACTGGTCTGCAATCTGATTCCTTTCTGGTAATTGCATAGCATTTTCATTCTCTCCTTCGATGTACTTCCAGTAGCCTTTTCCCATCAGGAAATGAGTCATTCTGAATCTCCAAGCATGGAAGTTGTTCTTGTCCAGCTTATCGCTCATAAGCTGACTCATTCCTGTTGGAGCAAGTCTATGACAAGCCTAAGTATTGGCTTGAGTCTCACAAAGTCATTAAAGAAGCTTCAAAATGAAGACTATGTAAAGTTCACTTGTGAACTACCTCTTGTAACTTTTGAAGAGTTTACTTAATGTAAAAGTAAGAGAATCTTAAGTGGTTGAGCCCACATGATCAAGAATGGAAAGAGGAGCCACGAATTCGTGATTTGTGGTAGGTAGAGAATCAAATCAATCATTGATTGATTGGAGAGTGATTGAGAGAAGTTAGCCTCCCAAACTCAACTATAAATAGATGGCAGTTTTAGTAGAGAGACCTATGTGAAGACCTCCAAGAGCTGAGCTTTATGCCATATCAAGGTGTGATTACAAGGCACACATATGTATCAGTAAGTCATTGTATTGTACAAGCAATATACTTTCATTTTCATGATTATTTGAGTTCATCTTTCCATGTTCTTGTGATGTGTACTACTCACTGCCATTACTTCAGTTTTTCTCAGTCAGCTTGCAGAGATTGTTTCTCTGCACTTGGTTCATCATTTTCAGTTATTTAACTTGGTAAAGTTAGCTCTATAAGGCTACTATATGCTCACAAATTTTCATGTCATTTGGATGTTGGAATCTTCAGTTATGTTCATTTGAAGTCAACAGGGTATGTTCATCTTCACTTCTCTGTCAGGTACCCGACTTTTTCAGTCATCTTGTCAGAGTCATTTCTCAGTGGTTACTCATCCAAATTCAGTGATTTCAAGCTTGTTGGATTCAGCTTACTGTCTAGTATAAGCGTACAAATTTTCATGATCATTGGATTCTTACATCTTGAGTTATGTTACTTTTTCTGCTCACTGGTCTATTTCTGTAGCAGCCCGTGAAAATCGGGATGATGTCATCACTTGTTAAAAGTCATTCTCAGTGTGTGGTTTGTTATTTTTGATGAGATTACTCTCTAAAGTTAGCTCTTTAAGCTACCTAGCCTTCCCCAAGAGGAATTAATCTAATTGCTGCTGTGCTCAGAGAATTATGTAAAACACTGGACAGGTGTATCAACCAAGAATAGCAAGTTTTCACCTCTGAGCTAACTCCAACTTATCTGTTTTGATCTATCTTTTTGAGAGTGATCTTCCAAGGTACATAGGGTGTCTAATACATCCATTGGCAAGCTAAAAGGGCCCACCATCTACTCCTGGAGTTCATTTGGCTGGTGTAGAGCAAAGATTTTGCAACACCTCTTCATCTTCAACACATACCTATCCATCTCTTCACAGTGGTATCAGAGCAAGGTTGGACAACATGGCAGATGGATTTCCTTCATCAATTGACAAATTGGATAGAGGTAATTACTCAGCTTGGTCATTAAGAATGGAAGCTTATCTCCAAGGTAGAAGTTTATATGGTTATGTGGCTGGAGATGAAGTTATGCCAAGTTTCAGGAACAAAAGTCAACCAACACAAGAAGAGCAAGAAAGATTGAGCACATGGTGCTCCAAGGATGCACTTGCAAGGTCTTATCTCCTCAACTCTATCTCAGATTTTTTGTTGCCTCACATTAGAAGTTGTAAGACATCTCAGGAAGTGTGGGATGCACTTGAAGCTTTCTTTGCTTCAAGTACTAAAGCTAGGAAGCATCAACTATGGCTGGATTTCACAACTCTCAAGAAGGCTCCCAAACAAAATGTGACTGATTTTGTCACAAAGCTCAAGGACATAGCAGATCAGTTGGGAAGCATTGGAGAGGTAATAGAT
The DNA here is from genome assembly GCA_020310875.1 of Ceratopteris richardii. Lineage (NCBI taxonomy): Eukaryota > Viridiplantae > Streptophyta > Polypodiopsida > Polypodiales > Pteridaceae > Ceratopteris > Ceratopteris richardii. Next base: position 118,929,679 of record CM035424.1, read on the forward strand.
GAAGAGCAAATTGTAAGGCAGGTCATCAATGGCTTGAAGGAAGATGATAAGTGGGAAGCATTCACCACAGCTATGGATTTGTACATGGACATGCATGTACCTGATTTCAACACACTCATTGGACAATTACTTACTCAAGAGGCAAAGCTTATCAAAAATGGAGAAAGCTCTAAAGGTAATCAATCTTCAGCTTTATACACGGATAAAAGAAAGTCTAAAGATAACAAAGGAAAGGCAAAGAAAGTGGATGATGAAGCAGGTACATATCAAGCTAACTATGCAGGTAGAGGAAGACATGGCAGAGGTAGAGGAAGAGGAGGTAGACAAGGCAGGGGGAGATCCCAAGACTCCAACTCATGTTCTATTTGTGGATTAACTAATCATACAACTGAAAATTGCTTTAGGAATTCCAGGAATCAAAGAGGCAGAGGATACAATAGAGGAAGTTATGGCTACTCAAGAGGAAGGTTCAACAATTATCATGGCAACTACAACAACTACAATCATTCAAACTATCAAGGAGGCTACAAAGGAAGGAGAGACTACAATAACTACACAGAAGACTCAAACAAAGAGGATTCATTATTGATCATGAACATGGCTATGCCACAAGGTAAATCTGATGAGCATGTTTTCTACATAGATTCAGGTTGTTCAAATCATGTGGCAGGAAATGTGGCACTCCTATCAGATTTAGAAGATCCAAGGAATAAGCATGAGGTACAAATAGGAGATGATACAAAACATCCTGTGGAGAAAATAGGCAATGTCAAAGCACCTGATGGAAACATCAACCTACTCAGTAAGGTACTCTATGTCCCTACCATTACAAAGAATTTGATAAGTGTTGGGCAGATAGTAGAGAAAGGGTTGCAAGTCAGGTTCACAAAGGCAGGAGCATTTGTTGAAGATCCAAGTCAAGGATTCAGAAGAATTGCAAAAGGTGAAAAGACAGGTAGATTGTTCACATTTGAATTACAGGACACTAGAAACATTGCTCTCTTTAATTATGGCAGTCAGACACTCACAGAATTGGAAGTATGGCACAAAAGGTTAGCACATATTGGTGAAAGGTCATTAAAGCAAATTTACAGGGACCAAAGTGTACTTGGACTCCCTAACTTGTCAAAACAACATATGATTTATAAGTGTAGTGCATGTCAGTTTGGAAAGTCTCATAGGTTACCATTCATGAAGAAAGGTTATATGCATGGAGATCTCTTGGAGTTGGTTCATACAGATGTATGGGGACCAAGCAAGGAAGCTTCAATATCAGGATCAAGGTATTATGTTTCCTTTATTGATGATTGCAGCAGATGGACTATCCTATTCTTTATGAAACACAAAGATGAAGTTTTTTCATGTTTCAAAAGATATTTGGCTCTTGTGGAGAATCAAACAGGTAAATCACTAAAAAGGCTAAGGTCAGATGGAGGGGGAGAATACTTCTCCCATGAGTTTGATTCTTTTCTTCAAGAAAGAGGAATCAAAAGAGAGGTAACTACAAGGTACACTCCTGAGCAAAATGGAGTGGCAGAAAGGAGGAATAGGACAATTGTTGAAGCTGCAAGGTCTATGTTAAATGAAAAGCATTTACCTAATTACTTATGGGCTGAGGCTGTATCTACAGCCACTTACTTGATTAACAGGTTGCCTTCAAAATCCCTTGATGGGATGACTCCATATGAGGCTTGGAATGGAAGAAGACCAAGTTTAGATCATTGTAAAATTTTTGGATGTATTGCTTTTGCTCATGTTCCTTCACAGGTTAGAGGCAAGATGGATCCAAAAGCAGAAAGGTGTGTATTTATTGGATATGACAACAATCAAAAGGGCTACAGGTTATACAACCCTACCAACAAAGGATTCTTGGTAAGCAGAGATGTAGTTTTTGATGAGAACAATTCATGGTATGAAGATTCATGCAGGAAGATCAATTTACCATATGATCTTGAAGAAGATTTTCCAAAGCTTGGTAGAGAACAATCAAAGATTGAAGAACAAGACACCTCAGAGGATGATGAAGAATGTCAGATGGAAAAGATCAAAGCATGGAAGTCTAAAGGTAAAGCAAAATTGCAGGAACTTGGACATGAGGCAGAATCATCACATCATGGCCTAAGAAGATCTATGAGGGAAAAGAAAAAACCAGAAAGGTATGGGTTTGACACCTCATTAGTAACTAAACATTCTATCTACATAGCACAGGACATAAACCAAGAGGAGCCATCATCATTTGAAGAGGCCAAAGCAAAAACAGAATGGAAGCATGCAATTAAGGAAGAGATTGAAGCACTCGAGGAAAACAACACTTGGGATTTGGTGCCCAAGACTTCATCCATGAAGGTAATAGGCTCAAGATGGGTCTATAAACTCAAGAAGAATTCTGATGGTTCAATTAACAGGTATAAGGCAAGGCTTGTGGCAAAAGGCTTTGCACAAACTCAGGGAATTGATTATGAGGAGACTTTCTCTCCTATGGCAAAGATGCCTACTATTAGAGTTTTGCTTAGTATTGCCTCTTCCAAGAATTGGAAGATACTTCAACTAGATGTGAAGAATGCATTCTTGAATGGTTGGATAACAGAAGAGGTATATATGGCACAACCACCTGGTTTTGAGAGTCAAGTTTATCCTGATTATGTGTGTAAACTTAACAAAGCATTGTATGGTCTCAAGCAAGCTCCAAGAGCTTGGAATTTCAGGCTTGTTTCATTCTTGCAGGACAAAGGCTTTCAACCAAGCAAAGCAGATCCTTCACTCTTTATTAAAAAGAGTAATTCCGAGGTCATCTACCTATGTGTATATGTAGATGATATTATATTGACAGGAAATGATGCAGATGGTATGAAGAAGATCAAAGATCAGATGAGAGAAGAGTTCAAGATAAGTGATTTGGGTTCACTTACCTACTTCCTAGGTTTGGAAGTTGTCTACAAAGATCATGGTTTGTTTCTCACTCAAAGAAAGTACATTAAGGACATGTTGGCAAAATTCAAGATGCAAGATTGTAAGATTGCAGGTACTCCAATGGAGGTTAATCACAAATTGAGCTCACATGAAGGTGAACTCATAGAGGACATCACATCATATCAAAGTCTAGTGGGTAGTCTCAACTATGCCACATTGACAAGAGTAGATATATGTTACAGTGTGAGTGTGCTAAGCCAATTTATGCACACACCAAGGAAACCACATATGGATGCTGCCAAAAGGATACTCAAATATCTCAAAGGAACCATAAATGAAGGACTTTACTATCCTTATGTATCTGATTTAGGTTTGAAGCTATTTTCTGATGCAGATTGGGCTGGCTGCAAGGAAGATAGAAGGAGCACTTCAGGTTATCTTACCTTTGCAGGTTCAAAGCTTATTTCATGGTCATCCAAGAAGCAACCCACAGTTGCTCTCTCTTCTACTGAAGCTGAATATAGAGGTCTTGCCATAGCTACACAGGAAGCTATGTGGATGAAGACATTGTTCAAAGATCTTGGATTGGAGTTTGGAACTCCAACTATTTTTTGTGACAATATGAGTTCTATTCATTTGGCTGCTAATCCTATTTTTCATGCAAGGACTAAACATATTGAAGTTCATTATCACTATGTACGAGAAAAGGTTCTAAGCAAAGAGATTCAAATATCATATGTGTCCACTCATCAACAATGTGCAGATATTCTAACCAAAGCATTGGATGGTACAAAGCTTTGCAAATTCAAGGCTATGATTGGTTTGCAGGTAATCTTGGAAGATTGAAGACCTCAAGCATACTTGGCTTGAGGGGGAGCTGTTGGAGCAAGTCTATGACAAGCCTAAGTATTGGCTTGAGTCTCACAAAGTCATTAAAGAAGCTTCAAAATGAAGACTATGTAAAGTTCACTTGTGAACTACCTCTTGTAACTTTTGAAGAGTTTACTTAATGTAAAAGTAAGAGAATCTTAAGTGGTTGAGCCCACATGATCAAGAATGGAAAGAGGAGCCACGAATTCGTGATTTGTGGTAGGTAGAGAATCAAATCAATCATTGATTGATTGGAGAGTGATTGAGGGAAGTTAGCCTCCCAAACTCAACTATAAATAGATGGCAGTTTTAGTCGTGGTTAGAGAGACCTATGTGAAGACCTCCAAGAGCTGAGCTTTATGCCATATCAAGGTGTGATTACAAGGCACACATATGTATCAGTAAGTCATTGTATTGTACAAGCAATATACTTTCATTTTCATGATTATTTGAGTTCATCTTTCCATGTTCTTGTGATGTGTACTACTCACTGCCATTACTTCAGTTTTTCTCAGTCAGCTTGCAGAGATTGTTTCTCTGCACTTGGTTCATCATTTTCAGTTATTTAACTTGGTAAAGTTAGCTCTATAAGGCTACTATATGCTCACAAATTTTCATGTCATTTGGATGTTGGAATCTTCAGTTATGTTCATTTGAAGTCAACAGGGTATGTTCATCTTCACTTCTCTGTCAGGTACCCGACTTTTTCAGTCATCTTGTCAGAGTCATTTCTCAGTGGTTACTCATCCAAATTCAGTGATTTCAAGCTTGTTGGATTCAGCTTACTGTCTAGTATAAGCATACAAATTTTCATGATCATTGGATTCTTACATCTTGAGTTATGTTACTTTTTCTGCTCACTGGTCTATTTCTGTAGCAGCCCGTGAAAATCGGGATGATGTCATCACTTGTTAAAAGTCATTCTCAGTGTGTGGTTTGTTATTTTTGATGAGATTACTCTCTAAAGTTAGCTCTTTAAGCTACCTAGCCTTCCCCAAGAGGAATTAATCTAATTGCTGCTGTGCTCAGAGAATTATGTAAAACACTGGACAGGTGTATCAACCAAGAATAACAAGTTTTCACCTCTGAGCTAACTCCAACTTATCTGTTTTGATCTATCTTTTTGAGAGTGATCTTCCAAGGTACATAGGGTGTCTAATACATCCATTGGCAAGCTAAAAGGGCCCACCATCTACTCCTGGAGTTCATTTGGCTGGTGTAGAGCAAAGATTTTGCAACACCTCTTCATCTTCAACACATACCTATCCATCTCTTCACAATTCCATCTGCGCCATTTCTGCAGCAATTCACAACATTGCAAAACACTACAAGCAGCACTTCTGCTTGAACACTGTCGCACTATGACGTGACAGTTCGATCTCAGAAAAACACAGTTTTCGTGTATCAACAATACACGGAATCGCTTGAAATTATGGATCTGGAATATATGAGTGTCATCGAACACAACGCAAGTTACAGTTTCTAAAATTGACCTGGTTTTTCTATGGGCCCCACCTTGCGGGCTCGAAACGGAGGTCGAGATGGCTCTGAAACTTTGATCTCACAAAAACTAGTGACCCTAAAGGGATAAATCTCAAAAATATTTTGAGGTCTTCTATCTTCACGCCAATTTTCGTAGCAAACGGAAGCCGTTTGTGAAATCGCATTTTCTCCATGCCTTGCGGCGTAGTCTTCACCGTCGCCTTCTCCATGAGCTCTCTACAGCCACGCTGGCTCTGATACCATGTCATGAGTAAGGAGATAAGGAAGAGAGCTCACACACACACTCTCTCTCAAGGAGAAGCACACACACATATTGAGGCAAGGAAAAATGATCTTCTTCTTCTTCTATTACATAAAAGGAATGTACAAGAATGACCTAAAAACAAGAATACAACAAGTGCGATATATAAAGATCAGTACATAAAGAAAAACCTAATGTCCGGGAATGAGTGAGCTTGCAAGGAACAAATGTGCCATCACTCTCGGTAGATAAATCTAATAAAGCTCAATGAATTATCACTGACATATACTAGTATGACCACTATACATGTCAGAGAAACAAAAAACTGGTATGTGTCATCCTGGATCATCACATGTTGAGCTTGATATCTCAACAATTATTTCCCAAGAAGTTTTTGCTAGAGAATGAGGAGGAACATAACTAAGAAGAGTGATATGGTGACTCAAAGGAACCATCATCTTTATACTTATCCTTCCCAATATAGATAAATCATTTTTTAACTCAAGGGGTTATGCAACTTTGAAAAAATGTGTCGATTTGTGCGGTGACTAGATAAACCAATAAAGATTGAGGTTGAATATAATATTTCAAATGTCTTTTGCCCATCCATTCCCAATGGAATCATCCATTAGGAAAGAGAGAAAAAAAAAATCAATACTAATGTGAAACAAAAACCAAAACCATGGATTGTCCACTTGGTTTAGACTTCCCCTATCATTGAAGCAATAATTGCAAATCAATTGATGTTTTACATAAAGATACCTCACACTCCTATAATCTTACAGAATCAATGCGATCACAAAAATTTGGACCACATGATTTGGTAAATTTACATGGATTCAATTTACGAGGAACTTGTGAGAGCCATACTGATGACTATGCTACTCATAACTTTATTAATTACACATAAGTTAGAAAGTTGAAATCTCCCTAAAGTATGAGTGCTAATTTATATGCCATCTCCATGATATAGGGAGAATACAATCATATATGGAATAATATGGTGTTGAATCTTTAGGTTGAGTTTCACGGATATCATGAGGATCTCAAGTTTCAAACAATTAATATGGAGCAGATGGGCTTAATGTTAGGGTATCAATGGCTATGGGGACTAGGAGGCACATTGAATTGTAGCTATTGTACCAATACCCTTGATTTTAGTCAAAATGGAAGCGATTATAAAATCCAAAGGGAACATAATATGCCTAGCCAACCTGTCATCTTCTCTCTAGAACTTGCTCATCTCTTACTGGAAGATTCAACTAAAGAAATGTATCTCATTAATTATTTTAAATATTTATCTTTAGCAAATATCGTAATTAAATCTTATAGTGCAAACGCTCTTCTTTTTTATTACTCTTTGATATTTGAAACTTTTATGGAGAAATTTAAAGAAATTTAAACATTTGATGTCTAATAGTCTGATGTTCTTCCATGTGAGTTACCTGATGACTTGACACCTGCCAAAGGAAATCTGGATCATGCTATTGATTTAGTATCTAACTCAAATCCTATTAGTAAATCACCTTGTAGGATGAGTCAAAGTCAACATGAGGAAGTTGGAAAAAAAATCCAAGACTATTTGTATCGAGGATTTATATTCCCTAACTAATTCTATTTGAGAAACATCAATTTTATTGGTAGCTAAGAAAGATGGCTCAATGAAGATGTTTATTGAGTATAAGACACTTAATAAGATATGGCGCCTTTTAGACTCACCAATGCTCCACCAACTTTCATGATTGAAAATTCACTTGGAAAAGAATACAAATGTGATTTTTCAAAGAGTGAATTCTCTTATTTGGGACATATTATATTAAAGGATGGAATATGGATGGATCTAAAACAAGTAACGATGATTACTGAGAGGCCATATCCACGAAATTCAGATGAATTGCAAAATCTTTTGTGTTTATCTAGATCCTATGATACGTTCATAAAAATTTATGCTCATATAGTTGTTCCTATGACCAAAAAGATTAAAGGGAAAGAAAAAACCTTCCATTGGGATAAGGACCAAAGTTCAAATATGGAAAAAATAAAATTAGAAGCAGGTTCATCTCCTATTGCACATATGGTGTATCCCAATCAACCATTTGTGGTTGAAATTGATGCTAGCAATCATGCAATCATAGTACTAGTACAAGATGGATGTCCAATTGCTTTGGAAAGAAAGAAGTTAGATCATGCACAAAGAAACTATTTAGTATATGAGAAGAAATTTTTTGCCACTGTCATGCTCTTAAGATGCGGTGACACTATTTATATGGAGCTAAAATCACTATTGTATTTGATCAAGAGACCATTAAATGATTCTCTAATCAAAAAAATTTAGAATCAGTAAAGGCCAAGTGGGAAAAAACATTACAAGAATCAAATTTTGAATTGAGATATAGAAAAGGATGATTTAATGTAGTGGTTGACTCATTTAGTTGCATGCCAAAGATAAATGGATTGAGTTTTACTCAAATCACGAATGAACTAATTGAGTCAATCAAAGGGCAATTCAGCAATGATCTTATCTATTCTCTAATATGGGAAACCATTAGTATTCGGGATCTAGAGTCATGGATATCAAGTGAAGATGGGGTGTGTTGACAAATACTCAAGAGGAACTCATGGGAAAGCTATAGTATTCAAGATGAATAGTATTCGGGATCTACAATCATGGGTTTCAAGTGAATATGGGGTGTGTTGAAGAATAATCAAGAGGAACTCATGGAAAAGCTATAATATTCAAGATGAATAGTTGCTTTATAAAGGAAAAGTTTCTCTCCCAAAAGATATACTCAAAGACAATTTCCCACTCTTGTTTGCCTTCCCAAGAGTCTTCTTAAGAAGAAGGATATAGGGAAACACCACATATAGATGATGGTGTGCTTTGTACATAGGGTCCAGTGGGAGTGACCATTAGGGACACTTTCGAATACACCTTTCCAATGCCATTTTGAGAATAGAATGGAACTAAGGGAAATGAATTATTAGATTATGATATTTTAATGTGGAAACCTTAGAATATGGGTGTATGGCAAGGGAAGCCTAACATGGATGACCACTCCTTTAGGTAGGAAAGTGGATACGGAAAGAATGATGGAGGAAGTTTCTCAAGAAGAGCTCAACCATTACTTAACATGTGAGTGTGCCCTTGTGAGAATTTTGAGAGCTATTTCTCTCTACAAAATCAAGAGCCCCTCTCGATGCTTCCATTCCCACCTCCTCTTCCACCACACTCATAGCCCTCCGAGTCTTCTAGTTCATACCATTGGTGTTTCTAGGAATGCTCAAGCCGTATTTTTTGTTTTTTAGGTATTTTAGTGCTTAGCTTGGATGTTGGTTGTATTGGAAACTACTAGAACTTTATTATATCCTATTGATCATTTGTATTTTGGCCCTTCAATTTGGCCGTGGGGATACTTATCTTCCAACTTCTCCCTCCCCTCCCCTCTCCTCCCTTCCCCTGCAACACATCTATTTCTCCATCCTTCAAAGTTGTACTTCAATTGTTTCATTCACATTGCTACTTTGGCTTCTCTTGTTACTCTCTAGGAAAGAGAGCCCATTGGTGGTGGAAAACTATCGAGCCTAATTTGAGGCACATGTTGGCAATGGGTGCATAGGTGGTGCACATGTGGCCATCGGGTGCACCGAGGTCAATGAAAGGTGCATAGGCAATGCACAATGTATTCCCTTATTTATTCACAATTCTAAAGTTATTGGGGGGTATTGGACGTTTCAGTGGGTGTTCATAAACCCTCCCTCTGAGGGATCATGCGCTTTATAGTGGTCCAATGGTGCACATTTGCTACATTGATACATTAGGATAAGTCAAAAAGTATATGTAAAGGCCCCCATTTCATTTATTTTTTTGGAGCATATGTTCTAAAGTCACTATAGGAAAGAAGAGGACCACTCCAGACAAGAAGATTGTACATAGAAGGGAAATTCTATGGGGATTCTATGGGAAAATTCTATGGAAATTCTATGGGGATTCACTTTTATAGAATCAAGGACCTCCCAACATGCTACAAACAAACATTCTAAGATATCTTCGCAATAGGTTTCTAGGAATACCACTAAGGGGTACTTAGTTCCAAACCTACTAATTTATTGCATTTATATGCTTGTGAGACTATCCAATATTTAGATCATTACTACATGTGGCAACCAAATACTCCACATGTTATAGATTGACAAAGTCTTGAAGAGGATTTGGCATGAGGCTTATTGCAGAACATAATTTTGGCCATAGACATTGTCCAAAATTACATCAATCACTCCCAAGCACAAGATTCTATCAGGGACTGTAGGCACGAGAAGGAGAAGACTACGGGCTACCAGCTAGGTAGAAAAACAAGTAGCATAGGTGGATGTCACAACTTGAGTAGGCATAGGAGAAGAGGATCATGTAAAAGAAAGCCCCACAATCAAACTAAACATAAACATACATCTTTCTTCACAAACAATGATTTTCATTACTAAAAACATTATAAAAATTCCATTATGTAATAGTATCTCCATTTTGTTCAAGATGACGAGTCATTGAGCTTGAGGAGCTTAGGTAGAAGCCACATATCAAATTTCACAGTTTTTGGAGTTCATTTGAGCCTTAAAATTATTTAAAGATTCTATTTTTTAACTATGCAGAACACTAGGTATGAAACCAACCAAAAGTGGCTTAAAAACTATAAAAGGAGCTTGAAGGCTCATTTTTGGACGTTAGCTTGTGCAAGAAAGTTATAGGTTGTCTTATAAGAGATTTTAATCTTTTTGATGAGTGCATATTTGTGTGTGTGCACCTTGTGTGTTTCTCACCCTCACCTTCATGTATGGCACTTGCTCACAATTGTCATATCACCCTCATGTCTCCATGGATGGACAATTACGAGGTAAACCTTCTTTGACATTGGTAGTCACCATTGTTCTACAAGAGACAATCATTTTGGGAGCTCCATTCCCTCATAAAAGTATGTATTCAAAATAGATCTTCTCTACCATGACATTTTGCATACTCCGTGGTGCATATATATGAAATTTTGTTACCAAATACTCCCTCATAAATGGAGATTTGTCAAAATGCACACTTGGAAACTATTAAAAACGGTGGAAGGTGTGATTTTGGCAAGCTTCAAATCTTCCATCAACATTTCTCAACGTTTTCCCTCTCATATGGAAGTTTCTATACTATGCTATATATCCGCATGTTTTTCTTCATAAATTTTTCCAAAAATCCCTCTATCTATCCTCCCCAAAATGCAACTTATGAGAAATTAGGATTTATAAGTACTTGAGAAAATGATGGAAGTGAAACTTTGGAGTTTGTAAATACATATGCTACTCATCAATTCTCTAAAGTTAATGATTCCATAGAAAAGATGTGCCTCTCTCCATAAAGGGTAATTTTATCTTTCCCAAATCCTCATTTAAATCCTCTATAGAAGCCCTTAGAAATGAAGTTTTTTCAAACAAAAAAGCATATGTAATACTTGTGTATTGGCCATGGAGGACGTTTACCTCCCTCTTTTCCTCATGCATGGCAAAAAATTGGTGTCACTAGATTGATCTAAATCCCATAGATGTATTGTTCTTGTCATAACGTGAGTCTATGCCATGAATACCCAGTTGGTTCATATGAATTTGAAAATGGACTGATTAGGTCATTCTCATGTAGACCCAACGTCCTAAAGTTGGAATTAAGTATAATGCTCTTCAAAACAAGTGAAGTGATTTGGTTCATATGAATACGAAATCTGACGGATTTGTTCATTCTCATGTAGGCCCTAGGTCGTAAGTTGGACTTAAGTATAAGATATCATGCTCTTCAAACCAACTAAAGTGATTTGGCCTAATGGTTATGTTATTTGAGCCTCTAAAGGGAGGTCTTGGGTTCAAACTCCACAAGGAGTAGAGAGAGTAGAGTATATTTTACTCAAACCCAAGCCCACGCTTCTAGAAGATTCCAACTCCAATCAACAATAACACTTTTGGATTTTCATCATCATCTTGATGAGATCTTGGATAATTATCCCACATTAGATTTCTATGTGGATTCAAGTTTTTGGCATATGTAACGAATCTTCTTGCAGGTGTTCTGAAGCAATCGTTTGTGTGTAACTTTTGTAGAAATCGATTTTTGCAAGAAAATTTGATGTGCAATCGAACTTGCACTAGCCCATGGCTGCATGTGGAATATCCAACATGCCACTTTACATCAGTGTATCTATTAGTATGCTCGACTACTCTTAATTTTTTTCCAAAGGCTAATTTTGGAGAAAAAAGAGAAGCATCATTACACTGTTGGGCAAATTCAAACTCAAGACATCAAAAAATGTGTCCCATGCCCTATACCACTAGTTTGGTACCAAAACAGGACACTTAAGTGTTCTTTTTTGACAATTTTCCAAAAAATCACACACCTTCTACAAAGAGAATTTGAGAAACTCCTTTAACACACATATTAAATATAGTTCAAAGGTTAATGAAAAATTATAAAACAATATAAATCATGTTTTGTGTTCATGTAAATATCCTCTCAAGATGCTATGGTAGTGAACAGGATGAAAAATTTTAATAAAATGTATTTTTATCAAGAGAAAAAAATTCATCATATGGAAGAAAAAATTATACACATTCCTTGAAACATAGATCATCTATTATGAACCTCAAAATCACTTAGAAAAATCATTTCAATTCAAATAAAATCAATTATTTTGACTTTGTACACGAAAAACAACAACTAGTTCTAAACATGGTTCAAACAAACTTATGGGAATCCATATAAGTGTACAAATATGCCAACAATCAAACAAGGTATGAAGACAACAACCAAGGTATACACATATCAAAATCAATTGCTATGACTCTAGGCACCAAAAACAAAAAACTAAAGCCTACATATATGACTCAAAAGAATTTATGGACATCATCCAAGGTGTACACATTCAAGTTGCCAAGTAGAAACTGTGTGACATAACAAACCAAAGTTTACATGTACGAGGCTAAATAATTTATTGAAATCCACCAAAAATTTCACATCTTTGGACACAACAAAGAATCTTTTGTTGTGTGGGCATCAACCAAATTCTACAGATACAATCATGAATAGTTTGTGGACACATAACAAAGGATGTATAGTTATGGAAGAGATCCAATTTCTTCATATGAAGCAAGAAAATAAGACATCAAAACAAGGTGTACACATAAGGGAACTACCAGTCTATTAAAATCAACCAAGTTTTTTAGATCTATGTATGCCAAACAAAGTAGATATATGTGTGGACACCAACCAATATATCCACATACAAATATTAACATCAAATTGGAATAATGCCAAATTACAAACATTTAGCTTGATATGCAAGGAAATAAACTAATCTCTACCAAGAAACAAGAGTCACGTATGTATAGGATCAAAAGAATATATTGTTTTAACATTTTTAGTAAAAATATTTTTTTGATAGTTGTTATATGCATAAACACATAATCCTTTGCACACATCAACACATACTAAAAATAATACTCACACTACAAGGAATACGGGCGTATAGCGACGGTTAAGGCGACAGAATTTCGTCGCTATAAAATTGCAACTTGCATCGTAATTAGCGTCGGGCGCGGACCGTCGATTAGATGACGCAAAAAACGACGGTATTTGCGACTTGGATTGCGACGCTCCCATACAACGTCGCTAAAACGACGCTATTTAAACGCGTCGCTTAAGCGACACTTTTTTGCATCGCATAAGCGACGCCGGTAGCCGTCGCATAAGCGACGCTAAAAAATGTCGCTTATACGACGACGAATAGCATCGCTTACACGACGATCTTTTGACGGACAAAAATTAAAACGTTGGAGGCTCTGCAATCGGCATTTTCACGCATCCGATCGAAGAGCTCTCCAACGTTCGCAATTGCGCTGCGCTTACGAGTTGAAGCAAGTATATGCAAAATTGTTGTTTTGCCTAAGCTCTTTGTTATTGTCTCCCTCTGTCTTTGTTTCTCTCTTTCTACATCTTTCTCTCTTTGAATTCTCTCTCTCTCTCTCTAGATCTCTCTCTCTCTCTAGATCTCTCTCTCTCTCTCTCTCTCTCTCTCTCTCTCTCTCTCTCTCTCTCTCTCTCTCTCTCTCTCTTCTTTCTCTCTTTATTGTAGATTATTCAAGAAGCTAACCAAGCAAAAACTATGGCTAACAATTGTAAGTACAATTTCGATTATTTGTAGATCATTTGAATTGTGTTATTTTCATTACATACCATACTCACACTTATTGATATGCACTCATACACTTATACATGATAAAGATGCACACACACACATGCATATACCTACATATACACATATACATGCACATACACACACATACACATAGAGTTATACATATACACACACATACACAAGAACATGCACATATTGATACATACATATACACTTATACATGCACATACATACATATACACACACATACACATGCACATACATACATATACACACACATACATACACTTAGGTACACACATATGAATGAGTTATATAATTAAAGTATTAAAACACATATACACATGCACACACACATGCACATACCTACATATACACATATACATGCACCTACACACACATACACATAGAGTTATATATATACATGCATATACATATACACACACATACACATGCACATGCACATACTCATACACACATATACACTTATACATGCACATGCACATACATACATATACACACACATACACATGCACATACATACATATACACACACATACATATACACTTAGGTACACACATATGAATGAATTATATAATTAAAGTTAACACATATACACATGCACACACACATGCACATACCTACATATACACATATACATGCACATACACACACATACACATAGAGTTATACATATACATGCATATACATATACACACACATACACATGCACATGCACATACTCATACACACATATACACTTATACATGCACATGCACATACATGTTGATGTATGAAACACCACAAGAAATGAATTAATGTGACACTAGAACACCTCTATGGTCACCATTAACTCATTGCCACTCCAAACTTTGAGAAATGATAGCCTAAAGTGAGAACTTTGCTTCTACAAAAATTCCTAGTCACCGAAATGACATACCTTCAGTATTTTGCTAATTTCTCCTAGCTCAAGTATTATTTCTCCATGAGACTTAATATGCTTAAACTAGAAAAGTAGAGCTTTCCAACAAGATATCATATGCATCAAAACAATCTCTAGAACTCAAGTTATGGCCTTCACAAGATGACCCTGTATGACCTTCCAAAACTGGAAATTTTGCCTGTTTTAGTATTCCTGGGTGTCTAAAAATAAAAAATTCGATGCCTAGCATCGAATTTCAGTCAAGGTCAATGCCGGGCATTGACTTTGAGCTTTTTTAGGCTCTTTTTCTGCACCAAAAATACTTTATATCTAGTTGACTTAGGGTCCATCCTTTTGAAGCTGCAATAGCAATGATTGTCCTTATAGTTGACATCTTAGCTACAGGACTGAATGTCTCATCATAATCTATGCCATAGGTTTGGGCATAGCCTTTTACCACCAGTCTAGCTTTGTATCTGGCTATACTTCCATCTGCAAGCTTCTTCACTTTATAAACCCATTTATTTCCAATTACTTTCTTACCATTTGGTTTAGGAACAAGTTCACATGTCTTGTTCTCCTCCAGTGCATTGAACTCTTCCTTCATTGCTTCTTCCCATTGCTTCTTACCTTTAGCTTCATCATAGTTCTGGGGTTCTTCATCATCTTTGACCATATATGCATAGTTCTTCTGAGTTATGTAAGAAGTATCATAAGAATACCTTTCTGGTTGTCTTCTAATCCTGCTTGACCTTCTTGGTTCACATTCTTCATAAGTTTCTGGATACACCTCTTCATCAAATATAGGAGCTTCTTCATTCCTTCTTGTTAATCCACTTTTGGATGTACTTGCTTGCATATAGTCTTCATCTCTATTCACCTGCACAATTGATTTTCCTTTCTCACATCTTCTTACCTCTTCTTCAAATTCTTCAGCTGTGTGACTTTGATCTGCATACCAACTTTTCTGTTCATCAAATGTAACATCTCTAGAAACAAGAAATTGTTTTGTTAGAGGATTCCACAACCTGTAACCCATCTGCTTTTCATCATAACCAATGAACACATATTTTTCTGCCTTTGGTTCAAGTTTATGCCTAATGGCACATAAGCATATGCAATTGATCCAAACACTCTACAATGATCTAGTGTTGGTTTCTTACCCCACCAAGCTTCATATGGAGTCATTCCATTCAGAGCTGCACATGGTAATCTATTCACAAGATATGTAGCTGTATTTACAGCCTCAGCCCAAAGATAATTTGGACAATTCTTCTCCTTCAACATAGCTCTAGCAAACTCAACCAAAGTCCTGTTCCTTCTTTCTGCTACACCATTTTGTTGTGGTGTATACCTGCAAGTTATTTCTCTCTTAATACCTGCATTCCAAAGATAGTCATTGAACTCTTGGGAGAAGTATTCTCCCCCTCCATCAGACCTCAGTCTTTTAAGCTTTTGACCTGTGACTCTCTCTGCATATGCATGAAAATGCTTGAAAGCTCCAAACACTTCTGATCTTTCCTTCAAAACATATAATGTTATCCATCTTGTAGCATCACCAATGAAAAGAACATAATACCTTGAGCCACTGATAGATCCTTCTTTTGTTGGTCCCCATACATCTGTATGAATGAGCTCAAGTACTCCATCATGTTTGAATCCTTTCTTTTGAAATGGTAACCTGTGTGCTTTACCCATTTGACATGCTTCATATTTATAAACCATATGTTGACTTTGCACATTTGGTAATCCTAGTACAGACTGATTAGTAATCATAGCTTTAATTCCTCTTTCATTAAAGTGACCTAATCTCTTATGCCAGAGATCAAGTTCTGTAATCACTCCTTCACCATGTGTAAGCAAAGCTTGACCAATGTTCCCTTGTACTCTTAAAGTAAAGAGTCTACCTTCTTTCTTGCCAGAGATAATCTGATTATATCCATTCTCTGGATCTTCCACAAATACTCCTTCATTTGTAAACCTGACTTGAAAACCTTTTTCAACTATCTGTCCCACACTAATCAAGTTTTTAAGTATTGTAGGAACATACAAAACATTGTTTAGCAAATCTGCTCCATTCTTGCATTTCACTTTTCCAATTGAATGTACACTATGTCTGGTATTATCACCTGTTTGAACACTATGGCTAGAAATGCCTTTTTCTAATTCTGACATCAATTCTATGTTTCCTGACAAATGATTAGAACATCCAGAGTCAATGTAAAATACCTTTAGATCTTCTTTGTCTGATGTGCTGATTGAATTCATCATCAATAATGTATGACTTTCATTCTGTGTGTCATTTGCATAGTTATAGTAGGTGGTGTTGTAGGATTGATTCTGTCCCCAACTTCTCCTCCACCTCTACCATAGCCTCCTCTTTGACTTTGTCTACCTCTTTGGAAATTACTTTGATATCTTCCACCTCGACCTCTGCTATTGTTGTTTTGATTCTGGTTCGATCCTTGTTGGTTGTGCCAACAGTCATGAGCCAAATGATTACTCAATCCACAGATCTAGCAAGCCTTCTTGTTGTTATTTTGATTACCTCTTCCTCTTCCAAAACCTCTTGCTCTTCCTCTGCCAGTGCCTTTACCTCTTGCATAATAAACTTGAGAAGTTGACTCTTCTTCATCCTTTGCTTTACCTTTATCTCCTTTCTTCTTGTTCTTCATGTACATTGCAGAACTTTGTACAAAAGGTTTCCACCTTTCATCCCCTTTCAAACCTGCAAGTAGCTGAGCAATCAATCTGTGATCTTCAACATCTTCATCTATGGATCCAAGACTATCTGCAAGATCCTTCATCTTAGTGACATAATCACTAATGGTTTGACTTGGCTTCTTCTTGAATGTTGTAAACTCTGACCATAGACTTGCTTTCCGTGCTTTAGTAGTACTTTGGAAATGATACTCGAATGCATTCCATATATCTTCAGATGATTCCAATCCTCTGATGTGTGGTAGCAAATGATCAGAGATTGTATTGTAGATGTAGGCTTTTGCACTTGCATCCTTCTTCTGCCAATGCTTTAAAGCATCAAGTTCCTCTTTCTTTGGTCGGCTTTCATCTTCAAATACTGGCTTCTCTTCTTCACCTGTTACATATATCATGAGATCCTTACTCATAAGTAAGGCTTCCATTCTCATTACCCATGCGGGGTAATTATCTCGCTCCAGTTTGTCAATGGAGATATGATCTGCCATACTCCTTCCCTTCTGCTGCAACCTGTGAGCTTAAAGATAAAGGATCCTACCTTTTGGAGTTCTTTGTGTATGAGGATACTTTTGAAGTAACCTTTTGATGCCTTGTGTCTTCAAATGCTTCACCTTTCAAACTTTAATGGAAAACTTTACAAAACTTCTCGTACCTTTGTCGTCTTCTGCTCTCGAGAATCTTTCTGCTCTGATACCACTTGTTGATGTATGAAACACCACAAGAAATGAATTAATGTGACACTAGAACACCTCTATGGTCACCATTAACTCATTGCCACTCCAAACTTTGAGAAATGATAGCCTAAAGTGAGAACTTTGCTTCTACAGAAATTCCTAGTCACCGAAATGACATACCTTCAGTATTTTGCTAATTTCTCCTAGCTCAAGTATTATTTCTCCATGAAACTTAGTATGCTTAAACTAGAAAAATAGAGCTTTCCAACAAGCTATCATGTGCATCAAACGAATCTCTAGAAGTCAAGTTATGGCCTTCACAAGATGACCCTGTATGACCTTCCAAAACTGGAAATTTTGCCTGTTTTAGTATTCCTGGGTGTCTAAAAATAAAAAATTCGATGCTTAGCATCGAATTTCAGTCAAGGTCGATGCCGGGCATCGACTTTGAGCTTTTTTAGGCTCTTTTTCTGCACCAGAAATACTATCTTTTACACACACATGAAGAACACCACTTGTATGCTAGAAGTCGATGTCGGGCATCGACTTTATGCTGAAACTCGATGCCAGGCATCGAGTTGCTCCACAAACTTCATGTTTTAGAAGATTCAACAACAGGTAACACACAGAGAATGAAAACAATGACTTATCAGCCAAGATTCGATGCCAGGCATCGAATTGCTCAGAAAACTTGAACTTTTGAATTCATCACACAGTAGGCAAGCATGGAGATGATGGAGAGAGACTCATACACAGAACTTTACTCAGTTCTTTCTCATAGCTATGAAAACTCAAAAGTTTTACAGATGCTTTCTCACTCAGAGAAGCCCGACTATACTCAGTCGTATAAAATGAACTCCTACTCACTCTTTTCACTTCTTCTCTCTCTCTCTCTCTCTCTCTCTCTCTCTCTCTCTCTCTCTCTCTCTCTCTCTCACCGCGTCAGTTGATACAAACTAACTTATATAGATTTTCGTATTCTCGTGATTTTAAAAAACTTCTAGAACTAAAGTGAACTAACTTTACAAATATGATACACTTGTGAATTTGTCCCTTTACGTAGGCATGGGGTTTTCTTCCTAAGATTTGACCTTCAAATATATGTCTTATTAGTGAGTGTTTCTCCAACAGCTCCCCCTCAATCACTAATTGACATTCTCTGTTCCTTCATATCTTCTTCTTTTCTTTCACTCCTGCCATGCTTTTGAATCTGCTGGTCTTCACACCATCGAAGCTCTTTGTCATTATGTCTGCTAACTGATCTTTAGTAGAAATGTACTCCACTTCAATCTCCTTCTCCATTATCTTTTCTCTGAGAAAATGATACTGTATCTCTATGTGCTTTGTCCTTGCATGAAATACTGGATTTGCTGCAAGATAAAGTGAACTCATATTATCTCCATGTATTGTAGGTGTACCTTGATCAATGCCTAAGCTCTTGAACAATGTCTGCATCCATATGACCTCCTTAGCTGCTTCCACAAGTCCTTTGTACTCTACTTCAGTTGATGATAATGCTACTGTATGTTGTTTCTTTGAACACCAACTTACAAGCTTATCACCAATGTATATCATGTAACCATGAGTTGATCTTCTGTCATCTTGGTTACCTGCCCAGTCTGAGTCACTGTAGGCTCTCAACTTAAAATCTGATGTAAAAGGATAATATAATCCTTCCTTTATAGTTCCTTTGATATATCTGAGAACTCTTTGACCTGCAATCCAATGTGGGTCCTTTGGACAATGCATGAATTGTGACAAAACTCCCACTGCATAACTAAGATCAGGTCTTGTTAGTGTAGCATAAATCAAACTACCCACAAGAGATTGATACTTCCTCATATCTTTGTAGTCTGCACCATCATATTTACTGAGCTTGTGATTAACTTCAAGTGGAGTTGAAGCTTCTCTGCAATTTTCCATATCAAACTTCTTCAATAGATTCAGAAGATACCTTTCTTGTGATACATATATGCCATGATCTCTATAAGTAACTTCCATTCCAAGAAAGTATGATAACTTTCCTAGGTCACTGATCTTCAATTCTTTTTCAAGTAACCTCTTTACCTCCTTGATTCCTTCATCTGAAGTGCCTGTGATTATAATGTCATCTACATAAATACAAATGTAGATTGTACCTTCCTCTGTTCTTTTGATAAGTAGACTTGAATCTGCTTTTGAACTTTGATATCCAAGATCATTGAGATACTTCACCAGTCTATAGTTCCAAGCTCTTGGAGCTTGCTTCAATCCATACAATGCTCTTCTCAACCTGCAAACAAAATTTGGATACCTGGAATCTATAAACCCTTGAGGTTGTTCCATGTATACCTCATCTGATATGTATCCATTCAAGAACGCATTCTTTATATCTAGTTGACTTAGGGTCCATCCTTTTGAAGTTGCAATAGCAATGATTGTCCTTATAGTTGACATCTTAGCTACAGGACTGAATGTCTCATCATAATCTATGCCATAGGTTTGGGCATAGCCTTTTACCACCAGTCTAGCTTTGTATCTGGCTATACTTCCATCTGCAAGCTTCTTCACTTTATAAACCCATTTATTTCCAATTACTTTCTTACCATTTGGTTTAGGAACAAGTTCACATGTCTTGTTCTCCTCCAGTGCATTGAACTCTTCCTTCATTGCTTCTTCCCATTGCTTCTTACTTTTAGCTTCATCATAGTTCTTGGGTTCTTCATCATCTTTGACCATATATGCATAGTTCTTCTGAGTTATGTAAGAAGTATCATAAGAATACCTTTCTGGTTGTCTTCTAGTCCTGCTTAACCTTCTTGGTTCACATTCTTCATAAGTTTCTGGATACACCTCTTCATCAAATATAGGAGCTTCTTCATTCCTTCTTGTTAATCCACTTCTGGATGTACTTGCTTGCATATAGTCTTCATCTCTATTCACCTGCACAATTGATTTTCCTTTCTCACATATTCTTACCTCTTCTTCAAATTCTTCAGCTGTGTGACTTTGATCTGCATACCAACTTTTCTGTTCATCAAATGTAACATCTCTAGAAACAAGAAATTGTTTTGTTAGAGGATTCCACAACCTGTAACCCATCTGCTTTTCATCATAACCAATGAACACATATTTTTCTGCCTTTGGTTCAAGTTTATGCCTAAGCTGTGATGGCACATAAGCATATGCAATTGATCCAAACACTCTACAATGATCTAGTGTTGGTTTCTTACCCCACCAAGCTTCATATGGAGTCATTCCATTCAGAGCTGCACATGGTAATCTATTCACAAGATATGTAACTGTATTTACAGCCTCAGCCCAAAGATAATTTGGACAATTCTTCTTCTTCAACATAGCTCTAGCAAACTCAACCAAAGTCCTGTTCCTTCTTTCTGCTACACCATTTTGTTTTTGTGTATACCTGCAAGTTATTTCTCTCTTAATACCTTCATTCCAAAGATAATCATTGAACTCTTGGGAGAAGTATTCTCCCCCTCCATCAGACCTCAGTCTTTTAAGCTTTTGACCTGTGACTCTCTCTGCATATGCATGAAAATGCTTGAAAGCTCCAAACACTTCTGATCTTTCCTTCAAAACATATAATGTTATCCATCTTGTAGCATCATCAATGAAAAGAACATAATACCTTGAGCCACTGATAGATCCTTCTTTTGTTGGTCCCCATACATCTGTATGAATGAGCTCAAGTACTCCATCATGTTTGAATCCTTTCTTTTGAAATGGTAACCTATGTGCTTTACCCATTTGACATGCTTCACATTTATAAACCATATGTTGACTTTGCACATTTGGTAATCCTAGTACAGACTGATTAGTAACCATAGCTTTAATTCCTCTTTCATTAAAGTGACCTAATCTCTTATGCCAGAGATCAAGTTCTGTAATCACTCCTTCACCATGTGTAAGCAAAGCTTGACCAATGTTCCCATGTACTCTTAAAGTAAAGAGTCTACCTTCTTTCTTACCAGAGACAATCTGATTATATCCATTCTCTGGATCTTCCACAAATACTCCTTCATTTGTAAACCTGACTTGAAAACCTTTTTCAACTATCTGTCCCACACTAATCAAGTTTTTAAGTATTGTAGGAACATACAAAACATTGTTTAGCAAATCTGCTCCATTCTTGCATTTCACTTTTCCAATTGAATGTACACTATGTCTGGTATTATCACCTGTTTGAACACTATGGCTAGAAATGCCTTTTTCTAATTCTGACATCAATTCTATGTTTCTTGACAAATGATTAGAACATCCAGAGTCAATGTAAAATACCTTTAGATCTTCTTTGTCTGATGTGCTGATTGAATTCATCATCAATGATGTATGACTTTCATTCTGTGTGTCATTTGCATAGTTATAGTAGGTGGTGTTGTAGGATTGATTCTGTCCCCAACTTCTCCTCCACCTCTACCATAGCCTCCTCTTTGACTTTGTCTACCTCTTTGGAAATTACTTTGATATCTTCCACCTCGACCTCTGCTATTGTTGTTTTGATTCTGGTTTGATCCTTGTTGGTTGTGCCAACAGTCATGAGCCAAATGATTACTCAATCCACAGATCCAGCAAGCCTTCTTGTTGTTATTTTGATTAACTCTTCCTCTTCCAAAACCTCTTGCTCTTCCTCTGCCAGTGCCTTTACCTCTTGCATAATAAACTTGAGAAGTTGACTCTTCTTCATCCTTTGCTTTACCTTTATCTCCTTTCTTCTTGTTCTTCATGTACATTGCAGAACTTTGTCCTTTATCTCCATCTCCCTTCAAGTCTTGCTCATATGTGAGCATCAAACCAAGCAACTGGTTCAAATCTGGAACATAATGATTTAATGAAAGTTCTGTTGATAAGACAAAAGGTTTCCACCTTTCATCCCCTCTCAAACCTGCAAGTAGCTGAGCAATCAATCTGTGATCTTCAACATCTTCATCTATGGATCCAAGACTATCTGCAAGATCCTTCATCTTAGTGACATAATCACTAATGGTTTGACTTGGCTTCTTCTTGAATGTTGTAAACTCTTACCATAGACTTGCTTTCCGTGCTTTAGTAGTACTTTGGAAATGATACTCCAATGCATTCCATATATCTTCAGATGATTCCAATCCTCTGATGTGTGGTAGCAAATGATCAGAGATTGTATTGTAGATGTAGGCTTTTGCACTTGCATCCTTCTTCTGCCAATGCTTTAAAGCATCAAGTTCCTCTTTCTTTGGTCGGCTTTCATCTTCAAATACTGGCTTCTCTTCTTCAGCTGTTACATATATCATGAGATCCTTACTCATAAGTAAGGCTTCCATTCTCATTACCCATGCGGGGTAATTATCTCTGTCCAGTTTGTCAATGGAGATATGATCTACCATACTCCTTCCCTTCTGTTGCAACCTGTGAGCTTAAAGATAAAGGATACTACCTTTTGGAGTTCTTTGTGTATGAGGATACTTTTGAAGTAACCTTTTGATGCCTTGTGTCTTCAAATGATTCACCTTTCAAACTTTAATGGAAAACTTTACAAAACTTCTCGTACCTTTGTCGTCTTCTGCTCTCGAGAATCTTTCTGCTCTGATACCACTTGTTGATGTATGAAACACCACAAGAAATGAATTAATGTGACACTAGAACACCTCTATGGTCACCATTAACTCATTGCCACTCCAAACTTTGAGAAATGATAGCCTAAAGTGAGAACTTTGCTTCTACAGAAATTCCTAGTCACCGAAATGACATACCTTCAGTATTTTGCTAATTTCTCGTAGCTCAAGTATTATTTCTCCATGAAACTTTATATGCTCAAACTAGAAAAGTAGAGCTTTCCAACAAGCTATGATATGCATCAAAAAGATCTCTAGAACTCAAGTTATGGCCTTCACAAGATGACCCTGTATGACCTTCCAAAACTAGAAATTTTGTCTGTTTTAGTATTCCTGGGTGTCTAAAAATAAAAAATTCGATGCCTAGCATCGAATTTCAGTCAAGGTCGATGCCGGGCATCGACTTTGAGCTTTTTTAGGCTCTTTTTCTGCACCAGAAATACTATCTTTTACACACACATGAAGAACACCACTTGTATGCTAGAAGTCGATGTCGGGCATCGACTTTATGCTGAAACTCAATGCCAGGCATCGAGTTGCTCTACAAACTTCATGTTTTAGAAGATTCAACAACAGGTAACACACAGAGAATGAAAACAATGACTTATCAGCCAAGATTCGATGTCAGGCATCGAATTGCTCAGAAAACTTGAACTTTTGAATTCATCACACAGTAGGCAAGCATGGAGATGATGGAGAGAGACTCATACACAGAACTTTACTCAGTTCTTTCTCATAGCTATGAAAATTCAGAAGTTTTACAGATGCTTTCTCACTCAGAGAAGCCCGACTATACTCAATCGTATAAAATGAACTCCTACTCACTCTTTTCACTTCTTCTCTCTCTCTCTCTCTCTCTCTCTCTCTCTCTCTCTCTCACCGCGTCAGTTGATACAAACTAACTTATATAGATTTTCGTATTCTCGTGATTTTAAAAAACTTCTAGAACTAAAGTGAACTAACTTTACAAATATGATACACTTGTGAATTTGTCCCTTCACATAGGCATGGGGTTTTCTTCCTAAGATTTGACCTTCAAATATATGTATAATGAGTGAGTGTTTCTCCAACAATACATACATATACACACACATACACATGCACATACATACATATACACACACATACATATACACTTAGGTACACACATATGAATGAATTATATAATTAAAGTATTAAAACACATATACACATGCACACACACATGCACATACCTACATATACACATATACATGCACATACACACACATACACATAGAGTTATACATATACATGCATATACATATACACACACATACAGATGCACATGCACATACTCATACACACATATACACTTATACATGCACATGCACATACATACATATACACACACATACACATGCACATACATACATATACACACACATACATATACACTTAGGTACACACATATGAATGAATTATATAATTAAAGTATTAAAACACATGCTTAATATAAACAATAACAACAATCAATAGAACAAAACTCTTCATTACTTAATACCATACACACAATTCAAAACATAACTGGAATGAAAAATATATAGATAAAATATATATATATATATCAATGTAAATACATATAATCCAATGTCATAATCAACTAAAATCCTAATCAGCATCATCATGATCATCATCATCATCATCAATATCATGATCATCCTGATCTTCCTCATCCTCATCGTCATGATCACCCTGTGACGATCGAGATCGTCCCTCCTGTGTTTGTCTCTCCACCTCATCCATATTTGTCTCCCCATAATACTCCTATATTACATATAACAAACATAAATCAATAAAATAATTAAAACATTCATAACAACAAAATAATTATATAAAATTTAAAAATACTCACAAAGGCATCAGGATGATCTTGTATATACTCGCCCAAACGCCAATATCCAAAATGTGTAGCATACTCGATCTCGTGTTTTGTAGGATATCGGCCATAATCCTTTCGCTGCAATGAAACAAATAAAAAACATTAGTTGCTTGCATTTTAACTAAAATAAAAAATATACTCACCATAACACATATACTTACAAACGTAGCTACAAAACCATTATGGCCCATTTGGCCTAAGTGCGATGTGTGGCCCGACTCCACTCTCTTCTTTGCAGTAGCCTATTTATTCAAGAAAAAAAATACATAAATTAAATGTAAAAAATTACTAAAATATATAAAAATTATAAATATAAACTATTAATTTGTGTACCTTCTGCTGAGGAAATGACTCTTGAAGACGTAGCTGTCTACGAAAAAACTGCCACGACTCAGGTGGTATGTTAGCTCGCCTCTTATTTTTTTCGACCATACAATATCTCCTGTTAATTTAATCTCAAACAAAAAAAAAGTCAGAATACATACACATATATACACACACATGCACATACACATACACATACCCACATACACATATACATGCAAACATATACGCATGCATATATGTATACATATACACATATACATACATATAACATAAACACATATATACATATCCACATATATACGTACACACACATGCATGCATATACACTCATTCATACAAAATACATGCATTTATCCCACAATAATATGTAGTTGTGTATATGTGAATATGTGTGTATGTGTAAATGTGTATATGTGAATATGTGTGTATGTGTAAATATGTATATGTGAATTTTTTATTTATGTAGATAATCAACTTATTAATATCAAATACCATTATTTGTAGATTCTGATCAATCAGATGGAACTCCACCACCGTCTTCTCATCATGCAACGACTTTATACTGTAAGTATATGAAATATTTAATTTTAACTATATTTGATGGATACATAACTTATATTTTTTTTTATGTTTCTTATGATGTGCAGATTCTGATCAATCAGAGGGTACTCCACCACCTCCTACCCATGCAACGATTTCACATGTGTCCTCCGATAGGAATTATGATGAATATTACCATCAAGAGCATATTATATGTTGGTGTAACTCTTTTTATGGCATGTATCGAAGACCACGATTGGAATGTACTCAACATGAGGCAGAGTATGGTACTTTTGAGCATGCACCATCACCTAGTCAACGTGATAATGCTTGGGTATGTATTTTCTATATATATTAATGTCATTATTTTATTTAAAAACCATGTATAAAATCAAATTATTATTGATATACAGGAATACTTGCTCGATGATGATGATGATGATGATGATTTTTCTCATAATGTTAATATACCTCGTACACGTCATGGACTTGCTGTTCATCAATTACAAGCAGAGGTTTCTAGAAATCCTCTACCTCCTGGTTTAGAGAATGAAACGGCTAGAGATTATCCATTGCCAGCTTGTGATCGTTCTTTAGTACAAACATATGATAGAAGGAGATATGGAGGATGGAATAGAGGACCACTTCCTTTAGATGGAGAGGTTTTCAACTTTTGGGGTAATCGCTATATGATTGCTCCATCCACTATTACTAATGTTGGCCGTGGTCTCTTTCTTGTAGAGGATTTGTATGTGCCTCCGAACTCTGAAGTCACTCTTATGTCATTTTGTGGTCCTATATATGGATGGGGAGATTGGCATCGACTTTCACGTTATGTTCAAAGCATGAGTACTTATGGAATATGCTTGAATGCAGCATCCCTTACTAGTAGAAGGATTTTACATGCAGAAAATGAAAGATTATATATTGATGGAAGACCTTACACACATGGAAATATAGCAGGTTTAATAAATAGTAGTCGAGGGTTACATAATAGTTCAAGGACTAACTACACATTTGAGGAGCGTGAAAATAGTCATGAATCACCATACATGAGTAGAGATGTATCAAGATACATAGTTGTCAATGCTATTACTACATTACATGCTGGTGATGAACTATTAGTGAATTATGGATGGCGTAGACCTCCAAGAGCACCTTTTATCTAGAGAGAATAAAAATTTTCTATCCATATTTAATAAGTTATATACTTAATTTTATATTTGAAGTTTAATTTTTATTCATTTATGGAATACTAATGAGTTTTATTTATATGTGTAGATTCCAACGTATGATGTTGATGATATTCGTCCACAGCATTCACAATTACCAGTAAGACCTCATTTATCAGAAGCTTCCATGAGGAGGCTACGCAAAACTAATCCTGTGCAATATGCAAAGTTGAAAGATCTATATTCAAAAGACGATAAAGTACAAGATTTGTGTGACAATGATGAAGATGATGGCATGGTAGATTTTATTGAGGATTGGTATCAAAATGACAGTGAGAGCATGGATATTTCTAAAAATGAGAAATATCTTCGAGAGGAATGTCTAAAGCATGTATATGAAGGAAGTGGTTTGACACGACTAAATGCGAGCTTACTTATTCTCAACCTTCAAAATCATTTTGGATGGAGTAATGTATCTGTTTCGACACTATTAAGGTATAAATTTCAATTTTCTATCTATTTATATATATATGCATAAATATATATATATATATATAAATACATGCAGGTTTTTATTCTTACTTTGGATAAGGTAAGAACAAGAACTTGAATTGAATGGAAACTTTTTGTCCGCGCATCTTTTAAAACTATTAATGCATCTTTCCAAATATTCGCAATGGTGACCTGGATGAGTCGCATGCACAGAGGTTACTCAAGAGACAGCAATCTGATTATAATGGAGTAGTCCACTTTGTATCCTAAAGTTCAGATGCTCATCATTGACATGCAAGAGGTTTACTGCATACCCGAGAAATCCTGCTCTATCTTGAGTAACCTCTGTGCATGCGATTCATCCAGGTCACCATTATATGAACATATGTGTGAATTGACAGGATACAATTGTTTGGATGGTAGGATACGATTGTTTGGATGGCGGGATACGATTGTTTGTTTTGGAGGATATGAATGATTTGTCGATTCACACATATGTTCAGTTTGAAAGTGTGAATCGACAAATCATTCAATGAAGGTACATACTTCATATCATCCAAAACAAACAATCGTATCCTGCCATCCAAATTTTGCGTAAATATTTTGAAAGATGCATTAATAGTTTTAAAAGATGCGCAGACAAAAAGTATCTATTCAATTCAAGTTCTTGTTCTTACCTTATCTAAAGTAAGAATAAAAACCTGCATGTATATATGTATATATATTTATTTACCTTTTTTAATATTCTTTTTTTTATAAACTTACAGGTTATTATCTGAAAAGTTTTTACCAAGTCAGAATATTCTTCCTACCTCACATGATGAAATGAAGAAGATAATCAACAATCTTGGTATAGATTATCAATGTATACATGCATGTCCTAACGATTGTATTTTATATAGAGGTGAATATGCAGACTCTTTGACATGTCCCAAATGTCAATCTCCTCGATATAAGGGTGAAGAAGGTAAAATCCCGAAAAAGGTATTGAGACATTTTCCATTGGCTCCACGGATTAGACATATGTTTCAAAGCCCCGAATTATCAAAGCTTTTGACTTGGGGACATGATCACAAAAGTACTGATGGAATAATCAGAATTCCTCATGATAGTGTTGCTTTTCAGCATATTGATTCTACATGGCCTGAATTTGCACAAAATCCACAGAATCTAAAGTTAGGAGTTGCATTAGATGGGGTTAATCCATTCTCCATGAAATCCAGTAAATGGTCAACATGGTCAGTGGTAGTCATAAACTACAATCTTCTGCCATATCTTAGCATTAAAAAGGAACATTTAATGCTTTCACTTTTAATCCCAGGCAAAAGACAAGTTAAAGATATGAATGTATATCTTGCTCCTCTCATTGACGATCTTCAAGAGTTATGGAGAGGTATTAATGTCATTGATGTATCGAAAAGCATCAATGAAAGACATATTACGATTCGTGGTATTGTGGCTTGGACTATTCACGATTTTCCTGGATATGGCGTTTGTTCAGGTATTGATGTAATTTTTTTATTCAATATGCATGTAAATAAATATGATTTAATCTAATTATATTTTTATCATTTTCCATGATGCAGGAATATCTACTAAGGGTTATAAAGCTTGTCCATATTGTGGTGATTGGTTGAGATCAATCTATAGTAAGAATCTCAACAAAAATATTTATCTTCGACATCGACGATTCTTGCCTGATGATCATCCATTAAGATCTAAAAGAGAAGCGATACATTTTAATGGAAAGCTTGAAACAGGCCAGTATCCAAAACCTATGACGCCTATGGATTGGTATAAAAAATGGACAGATGGACCTCTGATAGATCCAGAAGCAGAAATCTTCAGTGATGATTCAGATAATGAGTATGTGAACAGAGGTAAAGGGAAATTGGCACTCACAGAGAACATATCAATATGGTATTCTTTGGAGTATTGGAAAGAGTTAAAAGTATGTCATCTTCTTGATCCTATGCATATATTCAAAAATATTGGTTATTCACTATGGCAGCATCTTCTTGGACTAAAAGATACCACAGCATCAAGGAATGATTTGAAAGATCAAAAATCCAAACCAAAGTTATGGCCAGTTTTTGATAGACATCGACAAGAAACGACTTATGCATCTGCTCCTTTGGTACTTACAATACAGACTATCAACAATAGAATTCAATTGATCAAGACTCCTACAGGATATGGAGCATCGTTTCAAAACATGTTTACTATGGATGATAAGAGCTTATCTGGGTTAAAGACCCATGACTGGCATAACTTTTTGAAACATATTTTACCTTTGGTTATCGATGGATGTACAACGAAAGGAGTACGAGATGTGATCTATCGTATTGGATCACTTATAAGGTAATTATGATACTTTTATATTTAATATGTATGAATATTGGATATCTTTTATTTTTTAATTAACTTCTTTATAATTGTTTTTATGATTTGTATAGGTGGATTACATCCAAAGAGATCGATAAAAATTCGATCCCACAAAAAAAACGTGAATGCAAAGAGCTACTATGTTTGATGGAAAAATAACTTCCTACTTCATTTTTTGATATTCAGGTTCATTTACTAGTCCATCTTGTAGATGAGATAGAGATTGCTGGTGTTGTCAACACTCGATGGATGTTTTGGGTCGAGCGATTTATGGGAATACTAAAAGGTTACGTGCGACAAAGAGCAAAACCAGAAGGATCCATGGCAAAGGGTTGGATGCTTGAAGAGTGCATGTATTACGTTAGTGAGTACCTTGAAAGAGTTCATGAAGAAGCTCCACGTGCATGGACCAACGAGTCTTCTTCAAAAATAACAGATGAGGTATTATCAGGTAAGGGGGTTCCATTCTTATTTACATTTCAAGAAAAAAATTATGTTTCTACTTTTGTAGCATATAATAGCGAATGCATGCAAGCATTCCTTAGCGAGTATGAGGAACTTCAAAGTCTCCGAAGTAAAAGGTGAAAAAACAAAAGATCTAGACGTAATCTCGATAATAATGAGATTACAGATATACCTTCTTTCACGGATTGGCTATATAGTCGTTTGCAACGCACCAACGCAAATAATGAAGAAATCTCAGATGAGCAAAGAGAGTTAATGATAGGTTGTGAACAAAAGGTAATTTTATTAAAATATATATTTTACTTTTTTCATATATGTATGTTAGTTTCTATTTACTAATTGAATCTATTTTGCAGGCTTGAATGTTCACTAATATGTGGGCTTTTGGACAGCATATTAGAATCAAAGCCATTGATTCTTTACGTAAAACAGAGGATTCTAGTATTGTTGCTTGTTTCAAGCAACTATCACGTGCTAGCTCAAAAGACACGAACCTTATAGATAGTGAACTTGGTTGGTATTGTTGGTATCTACGAAATTTCATTTCGTACATTCAAACAGGTAGAAAAAAGTTTATATATTTTTTTTAGAGTTAGTTATTTTTTTAAGCACCTAATAATGGGACGTTTTTGTTGTTATATATTTTGATAGGTCATTTTGAAGGTTGACTGGTATCGAGCGGAGTATAAAGGTAGTAATTCTACAATAAGAAAGGAATTATCTGGGTTTTGGGCAATTGATTCTTCCAAGGTAATGCGATCTACTAAAGAACCATATATTCTTCCTAGGCATATTGAACAAGCATTTTTTTATAAAAACCTAGATGCTCATCCTTGGTGGCAAGTCATTCATGTGCAACCTAGAGGTAGGTCATTGTTTGAACAGTTTATTGTTAGAGAGATTGAAGAAAGTCCTCTTGATGATTCAGCATCAGATACTGATACATCAACATCTGGAATAGAAATTAGACTTATTATACGTGATAATGATACTAATCTTTTTTATGAAGAGGATAATTCTCTACATGCTGATTCTACTGATGAGGAAGAGGAATTACCAGAAATAGATATTAATCCACCAATAGATGATGTGATTGATGAGAACATAGATTTAACAATAGAAGAAATAAATGAAATCAATAAGGATAATGAAGATGAGACTATATTGATGTCTTACCAAAATGATGGCAATAATGAAAACATATGAGCAGATTAGATAGTAAATTCTACTCTAGTTATCGATCAATAACTTGAAGCTTCTGAATGGATATCAGATAATAGGTTTTTTTTATTAACTTGAATAACGATGAATCCTACTAGAGAGATGAAATCATGTTCTTCTAAGTTAGAACATGAAGCTCGGGGGTATGCCTAATTATTTTATATATAGCTTTATCTTCGAGGAGTAAATTTTTATCATGTATGTATGCATATGTGTGTGTATTCATGTGTATTATATGTATACATATGTTAGTATGCATATATATGTATTTCATGTATATGTATGTGTTTGCATGTGTGTGATATATATATATATATATACACATGTGTTAAATATGCATATGTGTATATATGCATATGCATTTATGTAAAATATTCATGTATTCATGTACGTAATATATGCAAGTGTTTATAATTGTGTACATGTATATGTATATGTGTCTATGTGTAAATATGTACATGTAAATATGTATGCATGTATATATATGTTTATGTGTGCATGTAGGCATGTACATGTATGTGTAAATATGTACATGTAAATATGTTAGTATGTATATATATATTTATGTGTGCGTTTAGGCATGTATGTGTGATGCATAATATATCTACTCCATTTTATATTTATGTATCCTATCTACATGATGTGTATATATCTTTACATATATTATGATCGTTGATTCGAGTAGCTATATATAGAGGCATAAGGTTGGGAGGAGAGACATCTCTCTAGTAGGACGTCGGAGGTGTACATATACTTCAAACATATGGCTAAAAGGTTGAATTAGAGTTTTTAAATTAGGGATTTCAAAACCCTAATATCGAGATTAGTGTTCTCTCTCTCTCTCTCTCTCTCTCTCTCTCTCTCTCTCTCTCTCTCTCTCTCTCTCTCTCTCTCTCATATACATACCGTGCATTGTCGCAACGATGAGCCATAAGTGTCTGCATCTCTTTTAAACACCACTTAAGCGACCACCCTGTCCCAAACTCCGTCTCAAGTGAACTGAGCACTTACTTTTTATC
This sequence comes from Ceratopteris richardii, assembly GCA_020310875.1. Classification (NCBI taxonomy): domain Eukaryota; kingdom Viridiplantae; phylum Streptophyta; class Polypodiopsida; order Polypodiales; family Pteridaceae; genus Ceratopteris; species Ceratopteris richardii. Next base: position 118,962,837 of record CM035424.1, read on the forward strand.
CCTCTCATCATGCTCACTACAAAAATAAAAAACATAATATAAATAAAACATAAGATATATATTTCAATTTATATGTAAAACTTTTACTTACTTCCATGGTAAGTGGATAAAGTGCAGGTAAGAGTCGCATAGTGCGCGCATTCTCCTCTTGAACTCCAATCCATTTCCTATGTATACAATGTTCCCCTCTGGCTCTATGTCGCACTCTAGTCCTAACGTGCCTATGCATGTCCTCATAGGCAACGTCTCTGCTCTGCTATCACGTGCTGGAGGTGGTATAGGTGTCCTGAAAATAGATAGATAGAAATAAATAAAAATATGTGTTATAATATCATTAAAAAAGTTTATGAAAAAAAACATACCTATGAGCAGATAGCTCTCTTCCTGCGTGTGGAGCCGCAGAAGAGCCCTCGTCTGATCGCGTAAGCATCTGGATCGTATAATCCAGCTCCTCATCAGACATCTCTGCGTAGTCCCGCATTATGGCCCCTAGAGTATCTGACGGAACTCTTGCTCTCATAAGACTTTTTATGAGAGTGAGTTTTGCCTTTCTTTCTCTACTGGGATCCATAATACCTAACATATAAAACCAAATGGTTAGAAATCAGTATATATACGTGTGTGTGTGTGTATGCATGTGTATGTGTGTATGAATCATTATGTGTGTAAGTGTCTATGTGTGTTTGTGTGTGTGTATATGTGTGTGTGTGTGTGTGTGTCTATGTGTATGTGTGTGTGTCTATGAGTGTGTATGTGTTTATGTGTATGTATGTATCTATGTGTGTGTATGTGTCTATGTGTGTATGTGTATGCATGTATGCATGCATATATGTGTGTATGCATGTGTATGTGTGTGTATGCATCATTATGTGTGTATGTGTCTATGTGTGTATGTGTGTATGTATATGTGTGTGTTGTCTATGTGTATGTGTGTGTGTCTATGAGTGTGTATGTGTTTATGTATATGTATGTATCTATGTGTGTGTATGTGTCTATGTGTGTATGTGTATGCATGTATGTATGCATATGTGTGTGTATGCATATGTATGTGTGTGTATGCATCATTATGTGTGTCTATGTATGCATGTGTATGTGTGTATGCATCATTACGTGTGTATGTGTCTATGTGTGTATGTATGTGTGTATATGTGTTTGTATGTGTGTATGCATGTGTATGTGTGTGTATGCATCATTATGTGTGTAAGTGTCTATGTGTGTTTGTGTGTGTGTATATGTGTGTGTGTATATGTGTGTGTGTATATGTGTGTGTGTGTGTATGTGTATGTGTGTGTGTCTATGAGTGTGTATGCGTTTATGTGTATCTATGTGTGTGTATGTGTCTATGTGTGTATGTGTATGCATGTATGTATGCATATATGTGTGTATGCATGTGTACGTGTGTGTATGCATCATTATGTGTGTATGTGTCTATGTGTGTATGTGTGTGTTGTCTATGTGTATGTGTGTGTGTCTATGAGTGTGTATGTGTTTATGTATATGTATGTATCTATGTGTGTGTATGTGTCTATGTGTGTATGTGTATGCATGTATGTATGCATATGTGTGTGTATGCATATGTATGTGTGTGTATGCATCATTATGTGTGTCTATGTATGCATGTGTATGTGTGTATGCATCATTACGTGTGTATGTGTCTATGTGTGTATGTGTGTGTATATGTGTTTGTATGTGTATATGCATGTGTATGTGTGTGTATGCATGTGTATGTGTGTGTATGCATCATTATGTGTGTAAGTGTCTATGTGTGTTTGTGTGTGTGTATATGTGTGTGTGTGTGTGTGTCTGTGTATGTGTGTGTGTCTATGAGTGTGTATGTGTTTATGTGTATGTATGTATCTATGTGTGTGTATGTGTCTATGTGTGTATGTGTATGCATGTATGTATGCATATATGTGTGTATGCATGTGTATGTGTGTGTATGCATCATTATGTGTGTATGTGTCTATGTGTGTATGTGTGTATGTGTGTATGTATATGTGTGTGTTGTCTATGTGTATGTGTGTGTGTATATGAGTGTGTATGTGTTTATGTATATCTATGTATCTATGTGTGTGTATGTGTCTATGTGTGTATGTGTATGCATGTATGTATGCATATGTGTGTGTATGCATATGTATGTGTGTGTATGCATATGTATGTGTGTGTATGCATCATTATGTGTGTCTATGTATGCATGTGTATGTGTGTATGCATCATTACGTGTGTATGTGTCTATGTGTGTATGTGTGTGTGTGTATATGTGTTTGTATGTGTGTATGCATGTGTATGTGTGTGTATGCATCATTATGTGTGTAAGTGTCTACGTGTGTTTGTGTGTGTGTATATGTGTGTGTGTGTGTCTATGTGTATGTGTGTGTGTTTATGAGTGTGTATGTGTTTATGTGTATGTATGTATCTATGTCTGTGTATGTGTCTATGTGTGTATGTGTATGCATGTATGTGTATGCATGTATGTATGCATATGTGTGTGTATGCATGTGTATGTGTGTGTATGCATCATTATGTGTGTATGTGTCTATGTGTGTATGTGTGTAGGTATATGTGTGTGTTGTCTATGTGTATGTGTGTATGTCTATGAGTGTGTATGTGTTTATGTATATGTATGTATCTATGTGTGTGTATATATCTATGTGTGTATGTGTATGCATGTATGTATTCATATGTGTGTGTATGCATATGTATGTGTGTGTATGCATCATTATGTGTGTCTATGTATGCATGTGTATGTTTGTATGCATCATTACGTGTGCATGTGTCTATGCGTGTATGTGTGTGTATATGTGTGTGTGTCTATGTGTATGTGTGTGTGTTTATGAGTGTGTATGTGTTTATGTGTATGTATGTATCTATGTGTGTATGTGTCTATGTGTGTATGTGTATGCATGTATGTATGCATATGTGTGTGTATGCATATGTATGTGTGTGTATGCATCATTATGTGTGTCTATGTATGCATGTGTATGTGTGTATGCATCATTACATGTATGTGTCTATGTGTGTATGTGTGCGTGTATGTGTGTGTGTCTATGTGTATGTGTGTGTATCTATGAGTGTGTATGTATTTATGTGTATGTATGTATCTATGTGTGTGTATGTGTATGCATGTATGTATGCATATGTGTGTGTATGCATATGTATGTGTGTGTATGCATCATTATGTGTGTATGTGTGTATGTGTGTATGTGTGTGTATACATTATGACAGTGTATGTAAGCATGTGCATTATGTATGCATATAAGTATGTATGTATGCATATGCATATGCATTATGTATGCATATGCATATGCATTATGTATGCATATGCATATGCATTATGTATGCATGTGTGTGTATGCATATGCATGTAAGTATGTATGTATGCATATGTGTGTGTGTATGCATATGCATGTAAGTATGTATGTATGCATATGCATATGCAATATGTATGCATGTATGTGTATGTGTGTGTATGCATATGTGTGTGTGAATGTGTGTGTGAATGTGTGTGTACATGTGTCTGTATGTGTGTATGCATGTGTATGTGTGTGTATGCATCATTATGTGTGTATGTGTGTGTATGTGTGTGTATGTGTGTGTGTCTATGTGTATGTGTGTGTATCTAGGAGTATGTATGTGTTCATGTGTGTGTATGTGTCTATGTGTGTATGTATCTGTGTGTGTGTATGTATCTATGCATGTGCATTATGTATGCATGTAAGTATGTATGTACATTGTATGCATATGCATATGCATTATGTATGCATATGTATGCATGTATGTGTTTATGTGTGTATGTCTCTCTATGTGTGTGTGTATGCATATATGTGTGTGTATGTATGTATGTGTGTGTATATGTGTTTGTATGTGTGTATACATGTGTATGTGTGTGTATGCATGTGTATGTGTCTATGTGTCTATGTGTGCATGTGTGTGTATATACTATATGTGTGTGTGTCTATGTGTATGTGTGTGTACCTATGAGTGTGTATGTGTTTATGTGTGTATGTGTCTATGTGTGTGTATGTGTTTATGTGTATGTGTATGCATTTATGTATGCATATGTATGTGTATGCATGTGTATATGTGTGTATGCATCATTATGTGTGTATGCATCATTATGTGTGTATGTGTCTATGTGTGTATGTGTCTATGTGTCTATGTTCTATGTGTGTATGTGTTTGTGTATATGTGTGTGTATGTGTGTGTGTCTATGTGTATGTGTCGCTACGCATCTATGAGTGTGTATGTGTTTATGTGTGTGTATGTGTCTATGTGTGTGTATGTGTCTATGTGTGTATGTGTCTATGTGTGTGTATGCATGTATGTATGCATAGGTTTGTGTATGTGTGTGTATGCATTATGTATGCATATGTGTGTGTATGCATTATGTATGTGTATGTATGCATATGCATTATGTATGCATATGTATGCATGTATGTGTATGTGTGTGTATGTCTCTCTATGTGTGTGTGTGTGTATGCATATATGTGTGTGTATGTGTGTGTGTATATGTGTGTATATGTGTGTATGCATGTGTATGTGTGTGGATGCATCATTATGTGTGTATGTGTCTGTGTGTGTATATGTGTGTATGTGTGTGCGCGTCTATGTGTGTGTATGTGTGTGCACGTCTATGTGTATGTGTGTGTGTGTCTATGAGTGTGTATGTTTGGATGTGTGTGTATGAATGTGTGTCTATGAGTGTGTATGTTTGGATGTGTAAGTGTATATGTGTGTCTATGTGTGTATGCATGTGTATGTGTGTGAATGCATCATTATGTGTGTCTATGAGTGTGTATGTTTGGATGTGTGTGTATGTGTGTCTATGTGTGTATGCATGTGTATGTGTGTGAATGCATCATTATGTGTGTATGTGTCTATGTGTGTATGTGTGTGTATATGTGTGTGTATGTGTGTGCACGTCTATGTGTATGTGTGTGTCTATGAGTGTGTATGTGTTTATGTGTGTCTATGTGTCTATGTGTGTCTATGTGTCTATGTGTGTATGTGTCTATGTGTGTATGTATGCATATGTGTGTATGTGTGTGTATGCATGATGTATGCATATATGTGTGTATGCATTATGTATGTGTATGTATGCATGTGCATTATGTATGCATGTGCATTATGTATGCATATGCATTATGTATGTGTATGTATACATGTGAATTATGCATGTATATGTGTGTGCATGTGTATGCATTATGTGTGCATGTGTGTATGTGTATGCATTATGCATTGTGTATGTGTGTATATGTGTGTGTATTTGTGTGTATGTGTGTGTGTGTCTATGCGTATGTGTGTGTGTGTCTATGCATATGTGTGTGTGTCTATGCGTGTATATGTTTGTGTACATATGTATGTGTGTGTAAGTGTGTGTGTGTGCGCATACTTGCCAATGGTCTCGCTCTCTCTCTCCCTCTCGCGCACGCTCTTTCTCTCTCTCTCTCTCTCTCTCTCTCTCTCTCTCTCTCTCTCTCTCTCTCTCTCTCTCTCTCTCTCTCTCTCTCTCTCTCTCTCTCTCTCTCTCTCTCTCGGTCTCTCTGTTCTTGCTCGCATCCAAGTCCCGGCAAAAATGTGCCGGGAGAAATCAAATTTTTTTTTTACATTCCAGAGCGTCGCATATGCGACACTCTGTAGTTTGCCAACGTCGTTAAATTCGTCGCTAATCAGCGACGGTGATAGCGATGCTTTTTAAGTAGCATCGCTTATGCGACGCTATCGTCGCTTATGCGATGAGGGTCGGGCAAAAAAAAAAATCTGAAGTTCCTACCGTCACTTATGCGGCGACTTCGTCGCATAAGCGAAGGTTCCCATTTTTTTCCCGATTCGGGGGCGTCGCTACGCCCCCCTTTTTCTTGTAGTGTCAAAAGTCTTTGATATAATCTTCTATATCATAAAATGATAAGGATCATTTGAAAACATTTCATTTTTCCATCATGGATGCCATCTTCTTTTTGTCAAATGAAATATGTATGCCAAATTTTTTTCATTCTTATCATAATCACCATTGCAGAGCACATATTATTTGATGAGATTAAGAATGAACCACGGCATGAAAGCATATTTTGGAAGGTTTTATACTAGCATTCAAATAATGATTATTTTTCATCATAATTTTTTATTCCACCTTTGAAGCTATGTTCTTTTCATGAACATAGAAATATATGCTTTGTCAATTAAGCATGAAAGTAAGCACCGTATGCAATGGCTACTAGTTCAAAGGGGAGGCCTTATAACTTTGAATAAAAATATGCATTCAATTAGTATGAAGGTTACCCATTGATAAGTTGCCAATTCTCTGCAATCTCACTTACATACAAATTATAGGTAGCCATTCTTTAAAAGGTCCGATAAATGGCAGTGCTCTAGAGAAGACAAGTTTTGAGTCCATGTTTATCACTTATGGAAGTGTTCAACCTTCTCCAGAGATCCCTAGACACTTGCTTTACACTGCCAAAGTCCATGAATAGCTTTCCATTTCCTAAAACATATCCAATTCGTCAAAATGTTTGAATTGTGTTATTTTTTCAGTTATGCCAAAAGTTGAGTTTTTAAACATTCCCATTTTCTTTTTCATTTAATAACCCATGTGAAGTTGTAAAATGTTAAAGATTATATTTTTCTCTAAAATTACATGATGTGGGCTATCAAATCCAAGTGACTATGCCACCAAAGCCTCAAGGGTGTTATCAAGAAAAATCAATCAATTTAGTGTAAAAGCAGGACACTTAAGTGTCCCAGGACACTCAAGTGTCCTCGTACAGAACTAGTGATACAAGGACTCAATAGTGATCCTCAATAGGTGCAATTTTATTTATTTAAATCAATTCATGCTATAATAGGATCAAAAAAACCATAGAAATGTTCTAGAGTTGATTTTAGCTCCTATCAATCGTGAAAAAGGCATATCAGTTACTAGAGTTGACATGTGTCATTTTGGTAATACATATCCATAGCTATATTTATATTTCTGTATAGATTGCTACATACAATTCTAGAATATTTAGAAGATGGGAATCAAACCCATGTCATCAAGGAGAAGGATGTTCAAGCAAAGCCACAGTATTTGTTATTTGATATTGTATTAACATTCAATTTATCATGTGCTGATTGTCTGTTACATCCCCTGTAAAAGAATAGAAGATAGGATCAAATTTACATCCCAGTGTAAAAGAATAGAAGATAAGATCAATTTTTTGTTATTTGGAGTGTAGCACAAAAGTAGACATGTCTCTGACATCCATTGGACTTTATAATTATACTCCACATGGAGAAAAATATAGCTTAATGCATCCATTCTTATGAAGCATTTGTGTGCAATGGAGAAAGGACGAACATCAAGCATCCAATATGCTGAATTTTGCATATAATAATTCAACAAGGGAAAAGGAAGGACATAGTTTATATGAAACTAAATATTTTTCAAGTTATGATCAATTTCCATATTTTTTGTCATAGTTTTCATTATCTTTGCATTGACTCATTGTTGAATTAAAGATCTAAACTTCAATCTTTGATATTGCAAAACAAAAACTAATGTTTAAGATTTTTAATGGGAGAAAAAATTGGTAGTGCAAGGAAATTAACTATAATAAGTACTTGCATGCATTCATAAGAAATATTTTTACTTCATGCATGGAAAAGAATGAATGTATGTGCATGTATCTTTTCAAAAGAATGGTTTACAAGCACAATTTTAAAGTATAAAGAGTTCCTTTATATATCAAGTTTCTCTTCCATTAAGAAACAGTTTTAAGATGTACAAGCCATGTGCATTATCAAGATGATGCACAAAGGGAGAGCACACATAGTACGTTAGTGTATAAAAGTAAGCGCATGAAGTGTATGCATGAGAAGCATACTTAAAGCAAAGGAATGCTTGAACCAATTTGGGCATGCAAGCTGTAGCTCAAGCGTAAGCACCACCTCCTTTACTTGTCAATCCGTAGAGACGTGAGGACCGGTATGAAGACCTTGAGCGAGAGAAGGCACAAGTGCGTGAGTGAAAGCATAGAAACATGCACACACATACACACACGTGCACAAGGTAAGATCAAAGAGAGGAACAATGGAAGGACTTCGATTGCAAAAGAGTTCTCTTACAAAAGCTTTATTCTCTAACAAGCTAACCCCAAAAATGAGCTCTCTAGCTCTTTTTATAGTTTTTTTACTAGTTTTGGCCCTGTCCAGACCTAGTGTCCGGCCTAGTTAAAAATTAGGTTCGAAGGCTTATTCGAGGGCTCAAACGAAGTCTCCTCAAGCTCCAGGACTCCTTGGCTTGAACAAAATGGAGTTACAAAAATGAAAAATGGTATTTACAATGGTTTTTAGTGATGGAAATCACTATTTTTGTAGGGATTTCTTTTGAAAATTTGACATGTACTTCTTGGAGCTCCCAACCTGCTCCTCCTTCTTGTATGTCCACTTCTTTGATGTGCTTCCATGCTTTGTGCTTGAACTTGAGTTCCAACATGCCCCCCCCTCTCGAGTCTGCCGTTCTTGATAGACCCTTGTTGTAATGGTTGTTCCAAGTAGTGCTTTGAGAGGTAGTGTCCATTCTGTAGGAACAAGAGCCGTCTATCTTCCAAATGTGGCAAGGTTGGTTGTCTGGTTCTTCATCTGTCACTGCGAGCCTTTTCAAGTTGTAGTCCTTTGGTATGTGCTTCTTCCGTGTCGTTGTGAGTCTCCATTGATGTCCTCTAGACCTTCCAAAGTTGATGTTCATAGTAGTCATGCCAAGTACCCATAACCCATAATGTGGGATGGGTAAGTGTGTTCGTGAATGGGTTGAGGAAAATATGTGCCTTGTGCACGGCCTTGTAATGTAGCCCTATGCATGTTACCGTTAGTGTCCATGTGAAAGGCCAAATGGCCACCGGACACTTCTTTGTATATGTTCTTTAATAAAACATATAGTGGCCTGGTCAGTCACAGACTGTAAGTCGACCGCATTTGTAAGACCTAAGAAGTCTGTCTTCGTGCTCCCTGTGTACTGCGTTTTCTGCGTATTCTACAACATCTGTGCGGAGTACTGTGCGTGACGACAGGAGCTCTGTTTTCTACTGTGAGCATATCGTCGTGGAGCTCTCAAGAAGGAGAGTCCAGTGTGGTGCACGCCATCGAAATACTTCACTGGTATCAGAGCAGTTCGAGGCAAAAAGCTTACGACTAAGGCGGTGACCAAGGCATAGACCTTGAGAAAAACCGGTATGACCACAATAGCTGGACCGATGGTAAATAACCAAGCGTTACTTCCAGCTGGAATGATATCTTCTTTTAAAAGGAGTTTTCTCCAAGGCTTACGACTAAGGCGGTGACCAAGGCATAGACCTTGGCATACCTTGTCATCCGAGTCACCGAAGTCACCGTTGGCGCCGTTGGCTGCGCGCGAGGGAGGACCTCAACGATCAAGGAATATAGAGGTTCCCGGTACTTCCCGGGAGGTCACCCATCCCAGTACTGTTCCCCCCAGAGCTCGCTTAACCGCGGCAATCTCTTGCCACTAAGCTACACTCTTGTGGTGTTTGAAGAAGGGGAAAGACTAAGGTTGGCATTACCTTGAACAAGTTTTGGTCCCTCAAAGCTTCATTTTTGCTTTTAAAGCCTATTTCTGAAGCAATTTTGGGGTGTTTTTGGAGCCATTTTGGAGTACTTTCGCACGTAGTTCTCTTCACACAGGTCCAAGAACATCAAGAAGAGTGTTCCTTGTACTTCTTAGACAATAAATATCAACCTTTGGGGCTGTATTTTCAGCCACACTCGTAAAACTACAGGTTTCTCGAGGGGTTTTCAGTTTTGGTGGGAGCAGTCGCTGCAAATTTATGCAGGTTTTTAAAGCCTAAAACATCAGAGTTGACAGACACTTGCAGGTGTTATTGGCTAGTTTTTTGGGCTGTGTATTCAGCCTTTCAGTGTCATTTTACTGCATATATTGAGCACATACACACCATGTACGCTTCTGTGGATACCGCTTATGTACGTCCATGTGGGCATTGATATAGCGGTTACGTTCTTTGCATAAAGCCTTTTACGTTTGATAAAGAGGGTCGTGGTGAGGTTTTCTTAACTGGGAGACACCCAGATGTCGGGGTCTCTTCGGTGATGCAGGTGGAAGACTTACCCAGCCTCGCCATAGGAGATGTATGATAGTTGTTCATAGGTGCTCGATAAGCCTAGTTGGCTTCTATTGGGTAACTGATTATATGCAGTGGAGTCAGTGATTCACTATGCAGGTAGACATGTTAGTACTTGCAGTTTTATGATACTTTGACACTGGTCATATGCTAATTTTGCAGAGGATACTCTGGCAAAATTTTTCCAGATTTCTGGTTTAGTCAACTATATAGTGGTCGATTTACTCCTTGATACACTTATTTGTTGGTGTTTGGACTCTTCTAGCTCCATTATCATTCTATTCAGTTCTCTACGATCATGGCATCAGAGGTCTCAGGCACATCCGGTGGATCAGGGTCTAGTGCTAGCGTTCCGAGGAGGAGCTATAACTTGCAGGGCAAAGACCATTTTGAGATCCGAAAATTTGATGGCACAAACTTTGCTCTATGGAAGAATCAGATTAAAGATGTGCTGATTCAAAGAAGGCAATGGAAGCCAGTAAATGGGATTTCAAAGAAGCCTGCTGACATGGATGAAGATGATTGGGATGAGTTAGATGAAATGGCCAGGTCTACCATTCGCTTGCACCTAGCAGATAATGTTTACTTTACAGTATTAGACTGTGAAAGTGCAGAGGAGCTTTGGAAGAAGTTATGCAATACATATGAAAAAGAGACGGCATCAAATAAAGTATATCTGATGAGAAAATTATACGACCTTCGTATGAAGGACACAGATAGTGTTGCTGCTCATCTAAATGAGTTTGATGCCATATTCTCCCAATTACAGGCTCAGAAAATGGATATGGACAATGAAATGAAAGCAGTATTGCTGTTATGCACCCTGCCATCATCATGGGATACATTTTGCACAGCTATTAGCAATAGTGCACCAGGTGGTAAACTCGTCTATGATGACATATGTGGAGCACTCTTGAGTGAGGAGATTCGTAGAAAATCTATGGTTGGCACTCAGAGTGGAGATGCATATAATGTTCGTGATTCTTACCAAGGAAAGAATCAACAACGTGGCAGGAGCAAGAACAAGGAAAAGAATGGTCAACGGAATAAGAGCAGAAGTAAATCAAGGAAGAGGGATATTGAATGCCATTATTGTCATAAGAAAGGACACATGAAGAAAGATTGTTATGCATTAAAGAATGCTAAAGGTAAAGGACAAAATGTTGATGGGCATGTTAAACAGTTACCTGCACCATCTACTTCGACTGTGAAGATTGAAGAAATTAATGCTATTTCTGATGATGCTGATGTGTTGACACTTGATAGTACTGTGCCATCAGAGGCACTTATGGCTGATTCTCTTTCCCACACCTGGCTGCTAGATTCTGGTGCTTCTTTCCATGTGACACCACATAGAGAATGGTTCTCTAATTATGCAGCAAAGTCTCTTGGTACCGTGAGACTTGGTGACTCTTACCAGTGTGATGTTGTGGGGATTGGAGATGTGGTTGTGCAGTTCATTGACGGTTCAAAATTTACTATGCATAATGTACGCCATGTACCTCAGTTATCACGCAGTTTGATGTCAGTTGGTCAACTTGATGACCTTGGTTACAAGGTGGTCTTCTATGCTCAGTCCTTTCGTATATCAAAGGGCAATATGGTTATTGCAAAAGGAAGGAAAGTTGGCTCACTTTACCCTTTATTTGTATCACAGAAAGAACACTTGTTAGCTGTTACTGAACAGCCTATGGCTTGTATTTGGCATGGTCGTTTGGGCCATATATCTCGTAGTGGAATGGAAAATCTTTCTCGTTCTGGCTACTTACCTGTGTTATCTTTCTCTGATTTTTCATTTTGTGAGCATTGTCAATATGGAAAGCAAACCAGAAATGTGCATAAAACGCACATTGACTCTTCAATTCAGCCTTTAGATCTTGTTCATACAGATGTGTGTGGTCCTATGCCCACTAGGTCCTTAGGTGGTTCTCTTTACTTTGTTACTTTGATAGATGATGCTACTAGAAAAGTCTGGGTATATCCTATCAAATCGAAGGATGATGTATTCCCTACTTTCAGAAAATGGCTTGCTTCAGTTGAGACTGAAAAAGGAACTAAGCTTAAGGCTTTACGTTCAGATAATGGGGGTGAGTATACCTCACATGAATTCAACCTTTTCTGTCAGTGTAGAGGGATTCGTAGAGAGTTTACAGCTCCTTATACCCCAGTACAGAATGGTGTAGCTGAGAGGATGAATAGAACTATTCAAGATAGAGTAGTCTCTATGTTGCATCATGCAAACCTCTCACAAGGTTTTTGGGCAGAAGCAGTATTGACTGCAGTTCATGTGATTAACCTTTCACCTAGTACTGCCAAAGGTCTGAAAGTGGCACAAGAGTTATGGACAGGGAAACCACCATATTATGATCATCTTCGAGTTTTTGGGTGTGAAGCATATGTTCATATACCCAAGAATCTTAGACAGAAGTTGGACCATAAGTCAAAGAAATGCATTTTTCTTGGATATGGTCGAGAAGGACAATTTGGATATCGCTTATGGGATCCTGAAACACGGTCAGTGATCAGAAGTAGTGATGTCATTTTTAATGAGTCTAAGATGCATAAAAAGCCGATTAAGGAGGTTGAAGTGAGAAGAGTGGTGTTTGAGGATACTAGTCCTCCGGTTAGCATGCATAAAAATGCTGCACATAGGGATGTTCAAGAGAATGTCCATTCAGATCAGTCTGCACATGTTCCTGTTCAACAACCATTGAGACGTTCTGCACGTGTCTCATATCCACCTGATAGATATGTTCCAGGTTTAGATTTTGTTATGCTAACAGATGCCGGTGAGCCCTCTTGCTACAAAGAGGCTATGCAGACAGAGGATCATGTCAAGTGGGAGCGTGCCATGAAGAGTGAGTTGGATTCTATTCACAAGAATGGTACTTGGGACTTAGTACCTTTGCCAAAGGGAAGGAAAGCTTTACCATGTAAATGGGTATATAAGCTGAAATTCACATCAGATAGTGCTTCTCCAAAATATAAAGCACGACTTGTTGCAAAGGGTTTTAAGCAACAACATGGTGTTGATTTTGAGGAAATCTTCTCCCCAGTGGTCAAGATGACTACTTTGCGCATGTTGCTTGGATTCGTTGCAATGGAGGACTTAGAGCTAGTCCAAATGGATGTGAAAATAGCTTTCTTGCATGGAGATCTTACAGATGACATCTATATGGAACAACCAGAGGGTTATGTAGTTCCTGGCAAGGAAAGTCTAGTTTGTAAGCTCAAGAAGAGCTTGTATGGACTTAAACAGTCTCCTAGACAATGGTACCAAAAGTTTGATGCTTTTATGAAGTCCCAAGGCTATTCTCGGAGCAATGAGGATCATTGTCTCTACACAAAGAGATGTTCTGATGGCAGCTTGATACTTTACGTCGATGATATGTTGATTGCTGGGAAGTCCTCTTATGATTTGTCAATTCTCAAAAAGAAGTTGAGTCAGACATTTGATATGAAGGATTTGGGGGATGCCAAACATATTCTTGGCATGCGCATTACTCGTGATAGGAGTAAAAGATGCATATACTTGTCTCAAAGTGAGTACATATCCAAAGTACTTCATCGATTCAATATGCAGGGTGGAAAGGCATTGAGTACACCTTTACCCACATATGTGAAATTGAGCAAGGATGACTGCCCCAAATCAGATGAGGAAAAGGAATTCATGACCAAAATTCCCTATCATTCTGCTGTTGGTAGTCTCATGTATGCTATGGTAGCTACGAGACCAGACATTGCATTTGCAGTGGGAGTTGTGAGCAGATATATGTCTAATCCTGGCAAGAAACATTGGGAAGCGGTCAAAATGATTTTGAGATATCTGAGTGGCACTAAGGACAAGTGTCTATGCTTAGGTAGAGGGAAAGCATCCATTATTGGTTACACAGATTCTGACTATGCTGGTTGTGTAGACAATCGTAAGTCTACATCAGGGTACATTTTTCATTTTGTTGGAGGTGCTATCTCTTGGAGATCTCGTCTTCAAGAATGTACAGCTGTTTCCACCACAGAAGCAGAGTATGTTGCAGCAAGTGAGGCATGTAAGGAAGCATTGTGGCTTTCTCGTATTGCTTGTGATATGGGTTTGCCTCAGCATGTACCTCACTTGCTCAGTGATAGTCAGAGTGCCATTGCTTTGGCTAAGAATCCGGTCTATCATGCAAAGACCAAGCACATTGAAGTGAGGTATCACTTCATTAGAGATTGCTTAGCCACTGAGAGCATTATTCTTGAGAAGGTTCACACTCGAGATAATGCTGCAGATGCTTTGACTAAAGCTCTACCACAGGATAGCTTTCGACACTGTTGTCACTTGATGGGGGTTACTTGATTCTTGATCTTACGCAGTCACTTGTATACTGTGTAACATGCCCATCAGGTGGGAGGTATAGTTTGTATACTTACACTCAGGTATTCTTTATCATTCTTTCTTTTTTCTCCCATAGTTACTCTGGCCATATTGGCCTTTAGTGGGAGATTGTTACCGTTAGTGTCCATGTGAAAGGCCAAATGGCCACCGGACACTTCTTTGTATATGTTCTTTAATAAAACATATAGTGGCCTGGTCAGTCACAGACTGTAAGTCGACCGCATTTGTAAGACCTAAGAAGTCTGTCTTCGTGCTCCCTGTGTACTGCGTTTTCTGCGTATTCTACAACATCTGTGCGGAGTACTGTGCGTGACGACAAGAGCTCTGTTTTCTACTGTGAGCATATCGTCGTGGAGCTCTCGAGAAGGAGAGTCCAGTGTGGTGCACGCCATCGAAATACTTCAATGCATGCTTTCTTGGAAAATGCATTGGAAGAAGTATGGTGCAAAAATTTGGGGTCTTGAGCGAAGTGCTCAAGGGTATGCCGACGAAGAGGTTTCCTAATCTATCATGGTTATGGTGTCGCCAAAGTAAAGATGCTTACCATGGTGAATGGTCGATCGATGTTGATCTCTTCGTGTTGAAAGCAACATTTGTCAAATACTGAGAATTGGATTTCTTTATATTTCTTGACAAACAACATTGGGTAACTACACCAAGCTTAGTTTCACATATTCTCTTTAGCTCACCATAAGCAGGAGTCTTCTCACCCAGTATATGGACAAGGATTTTTAGGGTACCAAACTACCTCTTGCAGATATCTTCTGGATGCTCTCATACATGCAGTAGTTAAGCATCACTCAAGTTGCAGACCTTCACGCTCTTCACTCCTACCATGGTAAGGGGGAACCATAGTTTTGGATGCCATGTTCATGCCAAGTTCTGGACATCTACCAGATAAGGCAGCAATTATATCATCTGCTAGCCGAGACACACTTCTATCCAAACTGATAAATGCCCAATAATCAACAGTTCCACCTTCAACTAAGCATGACTCATTCATGTTTCATGAGCCAAACCTGGGAACAAGTTCTTTCTCTCTTTTTTTTCTCTCTCTTTTCCCTTTTTTTTTTAATTAAGGAACCATGTCACAAAACAAGAAGACAAAGGTTAGTATCAAAAATGGTTTACATGTGTCAATGTGCTCTTGTGCATGGGACTCTCAATTGTGTCTATGCACGGCCATGTAATGTGGCCCTATATTAATGCATACTTTGGAAATGCATGACCTGAATGGTGCAAAAGACAGGGTTGTGCAAGGAGCACATGGTTGTTGCTCGTCGAGGCTTTCAATCTTATTTTCATATGTTGATGCCATCTGTCGTGGAGGTATCCATTGGATCTCGAGATGACCATTGATCCTTCCTCCTTATGGGGATCCATTTGAGAACGATCTGCAACTGTGTAGTGAGCACCTTTGGCCTATTCATCCTTGGCTAGTTTCTTGGTTGTTGTGTCCCTTGTGGTTGGCGCTTTGGTTTTGTAGGGGCCGCTGATGCTTTTGGCTTCCAAACTCATATCTTTGTGGTTGGTCGCCTGACTCGCGTTGAAGGGATTAGTTGGTCTACTTTTGTTCTTGGTGTTCGGTTCTGACCTTTCTCTCGCCTTGGCTTCTTTGTTGAGACTTTTCGCGTATGGGAGAGCATAGGTTATTGTGGACGTAAGAGCTTCCTTGGTACCCACATGTGTAATCGCCCTTGTTGAGCTGAAACTAATTTCTTAGGCACCCAAATTGGTTGGATACCTTGTGGTTGAGCTTGTCGGGGCTTCTTCCTTCGTCTTCTGGCCTAGTTGGCTTGCCTGGATTGTTGAGAGTGATGGATGGATGCACTCAGGAAATCAGTTGGTGCTGCAAAACTTGCTTCACACCTGCCCTCTTTTCTCTTCAGATATGCTTAGTACACTTGCTTAGCTTCCAAATGACACAAAGAAACCATATATGTACTTTGGAAATGGTTTGGGTAATGATCAACCCAAAACAGATAACTTTGTACTTCAAAAATCAAGCAAAACTTTCTATTCCTGTAATGATACCTGCTCAGACTTCTACTCAATGTGTCCAGCACACTTAAAATTGGAACAATTCCTTTTGGGAGTATTAATGTACCTTAGTAAGCTACCAATCACAAGTGGAATCACTTCAATTGATAAACTATGCACTGAGAAATAAGTTTAGCAAAGTTATAATCACCCCCGACTTTTCAGGAACTCTGCAGACTGAGACCAGTGTGCACTTCGAATCGATTTTCTCCCAATTTGCTGAATGAAATCCTTTGAAATTTTGTATGCTTGTAGTAGACTTTGAGCTGGTTCCAATGAGCTATAGAACTCTTGATTTGGTTCAGTAGATCCAGAGAAATGCCCTGATGAAGTTGACAGACTTGGAGTAGAATACTCAGAAAAAACCAGAGATGATAAAATGTATACTTCTATTGATAAATGTGTTTGTACAATCTCATTAGCTTGCCAAGCACAGCTAAATGAGGTAGTGTGATGTTGGGTATAGAGTAGCCCTCACACACAATGAGTTACAATGTAAAATATGCCTCGGGGAGTGAGCTAGAGTGGCTGGACTAACCGCGACTTTTTGATTGTATCTTTTATAGAAGTTTTGAGATCATTTGAATTTGAAATTCAAACTTAGGCTCCCTTGAATCTCTCCTCTAAAAGTAGGGAGATATTCTCTCTATCTTAACATTCAAATTTCCACGACTCTAGTGGTAGGTAGATGACTTAAAGTGATTACAAACAAATGATAAGTCACTTAGACTTTTACAAGGGGTAAAGAGGTAAGAACATATAAGCATATGTTCACATGAACCTTCCTTTAAGTGAAGCCTAGATAATCCTTTGTCCATGCTAATCTTCCATAAGTCCAAGGGTCCAAGCCAATGTGTGTAGGCTTGCCTTGCACCAACAGCTCCCCCTCAAGCCAAACACTTTGGCTTAAATCTTCTCTTTCATTCTTCAATCACTTCCTGCAATCCAATCATAGATTTGAATCTGCATAACTTGTTTCCATCCAATGCCTTTGTAAGTAAATCTGCACATTGCATATTAGTAGAAACATAGGTCAATTGTATATCTTTACTTAGCAATTTCTCTCTCACATAGTGGTAATGAACCTCTATGTGTTTAGTTCTGGCATGATAAATTGGGTTTGCTGCAAGATGAAGAGAGCTAGTGTTGTCTCCAAATATGATAGGTGGTCTTGTGAGTAGACCTAACTCTGTATATAGAAGCTTCAACCAGATAGCTTCTTGAGTAGCATTTGCAAGTCCTCTATACTCTGCTTCAGTGGATGACAATGCCACTGTAGGTTGCTTCTTAGCTGACCAAGAGATAGGCTTATCCCCTGCAAAACAAATATATCCTGAGGTGCTTCTCCTATCATCCTTGCATCCTGCCCAATCTGCATCTGAATAAACTTTTATGTCAATATCTGATGTATAAGGAAAATACAAACCATGACTTTGAGTTCCCTTGAGGTATTTCAAAATCTTCTTTGCTGCCTCTAGGTGAGGTATCCTTGGTTTGTGCATGAATTGACTAAGTACACTTACTCCATATGCTATGTCAATTCTTGTCAAGGTAGCATAGTTTAGGCTACCCACCATACTTTGGTATCCTGTAATGTCTTTTATCTCTTCTCCTTCATGTGCACTTAGCTTTTGATTAACCTCCATTGGAGTAGTAGATACCTTAGCATCCTGCAAACCAAACTTCTTGACCATATCCTGTACATACTTCTTTTGAGTGATGTATATACCTGAGTTTGTGTAGATCAATTCAAGACCTAGGAAATATTTCAGTAATCCAAGATCACTAATCTTGAATTCTTTCATCATCTGTCCTTTGATGTGTCTAATCCCATTGACATCATTACCTGTAATGATGATGTCATCTACATAAACACATAAGTAAATTACCTCTGTACTACTTCTCTTTATGAATAGAGAAGTGTCTGCTTTGCTCATCACAAATCCTTGGTCTTGGAGGTAGGTGGTCAATCTGTAGTTCCATGCTCTAGGTGCCTGCTTTAAACCATACAGAGCCTTCTTCAATTTACAAACATAATGTACCTTTCTTGGATCTTCATAGCCAGGTGGTTGTGACATGTAGACTTCTTCAGATATCCATCCATTCAAGAATGCATTCTTCACATCCAATTGGTACATGTTCCAATTCTTGGATGCAGCTACACTCACCAAAACTCTGATAGTTGGCATCTTGGCCACAGGAGAAAATGTCTCCTCATAATCAATGCCTTGGGTTTGTGCAAAACCCTTGGCTACCAACCTAGCTTTGTACCTGTTAATTGTTCCATCTGAATTCTTCTTCAATTTGTAGATCCATCTGGATCCTATTACCTTCATAGAATCCTTCTTGGGTACCAAGTCCCAAGTATCACTTTCTTTGAGAGCTTCTATCTCTTCATCCATGGCTTCTCTCCATTCTGGTTTTGTAATTGCTTCTTCATAGGTACCTGGTTCTTCATTCAACAAGTCTTTTGCAAGATATACAGAATGTTTAGTTACAAGTGATGTGTCATACCCAAATCTGATAGGCTTCTTCTTCTCTCTCTGAGATCTTCTCATAGCTTGAGTAGAAGTTTCTGCCTTGTCCTCCAATTGCTTCATCTTCATCTTTCCTTTGGATTTCCAAGCCTTGAACTCTTCAAGGTTTATGGTATCATCATCTGAGCTTGAGTCTTCTTGCTGAGTTGGCTCTTCCTTGGTAAGCTTTGGAAAATCTTCCTCCATATCATAGGGTAAACTCACTTTCCTGCATTCATTCTCATACCATGAGTCATTTTCATCAAATATGACATCTCTGCTTACCTTGAACCCTTTGTTTGTGGGGTTGTAGAATCTGTATCCTTTTTGGTTCAAATCATAACCAATGAAGATGCATTTCTCTGCCTTTGGGTCTAGCTTTCCTCTTACTTGTGAGGGAATATGCACATATGCTACACATCCAAATATTTTGCAATGATCCAGAGAGGGTCTCTTACCATGCCATGCTTCATATGGTGTCATGCCATCAAGTGATTTGGATGGCAACCTATTGATGAGGTAAGTGGCAGTGGACACACTCTCTGCCCATAGATAATTTGGCAACTTTTTTTCATTGAGCATAGACCTAGCTGTTTCCACTATAAGTCTATTCCTTCTTTCTGCTACCCCATTTTGCTCAGGTGAGTACCTTGTAGTGATCTCCCTCTTGATGCCTCTTTCCTGCAAGAAATCTTCAAACTCATTGGAGAAGTATTCTCCTCCACCATCTGACCTTAGCCTCTTCAAGCTTCTACCTGTTTGATTTTCAACAAGTGCAAGATACCTCTTGAAACAATTAAACACTTCATCTTTATGCTTCATAAAGTATAAAATGGTCCACCTGCTATAGTCATCAATAAAAGACACATAATATCTTGAACCAGAAATGGAAGGGTCCTTGCTAGGTCCCCAAACATCTGTGTGTACCAAGTCTAGGTAGTCTTCATGCATGAAACCTTTCCTTGAGTAGGGTAATCTGTGAGACTTACCAAATTGACATGATCCACATTTGTAAATCATGTGTTGCTTGGATACATTAGGTATCCCAAGCACACATTGATCCCTGCACATTTGCTTTAGAGTCCTTTCACCTATGTGCCCTAATCTCTTATGCCATATTTCTAACTCTGAAAGTGTCTGATCCTTGTAATTATACAAAGCAATGTTTTTTGTATCTTCTAGCTCAAATGTAAATAGTCTACCTGATTTCTCCCCTTTGGCTATTCTTCTGAAGCCTTGTTTTGGATCCTCCACATATGCTCCATGTTGTGTGAATCTGACCTGCAAACCTTTCTCCACAATCTGACCAACACTCATTAAATTCTTAGTTATTGTTGGTACATAGAGTACCCTGCTTAATAGATTCTGGTTACCATCACATGTCTTCACATTTCCAACTTTGACAACAGAGTGTTTAGTGTCATCACCTGTTTGTACCTGATGTTTGCCCTTGGGCTCTTCCAAATCAGAAAGTAGTGCCACATTGCCAGCTACATGGTTAGAACATCCTGAGTCAATGTAAAATAAATGATCATCATTTGTACCTATCTTGGAGGTCATGTTCATGATCAATAGGGAGTCATCTTGCTCCTCTGTGTAGTTGTTGTAGTCTCTTCTACTTCTGAATCCACCTTGGTAGCTTCCATTGTGGTTGTTGTTGTAATTGTTGTTGTATTGGTTGTTGTACCCATTGTAGCTTTGATGTTGGTTGAATCTGCCTCTTCCTTGAGAGTATCCACCTCTTGAGTAGCCTCTTCCTCTCTGATTTTTGTAGTTCTTGTAGCATTCATCTGTGGTATGATTGGACAACCCACAGATGTTGCAAGGTGATGAGTTGTAGGGTCTCCCCCTACCTGACTTACCTCCTCTGCCTCTTCCTCTAGATGACCTACCTCTCCCTGCATAATTGGCTTGAGAGGTAGATCCTTCTTCATCCTGTTTCTTCTTGCCTTTATCTTTAACTTTCTTATCAGTATAGAGAGCAGAGGGGTTATTACCTTTTGATTGATCTCCAGCTTTGGTGAACTTTGCTTCATGTGTAAATAGTTGGCCCATGAGTGTTGTGAGATCAGGGGTATGCATGTCCATGTAGAGGTCCATTGCAGTGGTGAAACTTTCCCACTTATCATCTGCCTTGAGTCCATTTGTCACTTGCCTGACTATTTGCTCCTCTTCAATTTCCTCTCCAATGCTTGCTAGTTGGTCTGCCACATCTTTGATCTTTGTCACATACTCTGAGACTGATTGCTTGGGCTGCTTCCTAAGTGTTGTGAACTCTATCCATAATTGATTCTTCCTAGCCCTTGTGTTGGAAGAAAAATAGTTTGACAAGGTTTCCCAAGTCTCTTGGGAAGTCTTACAGTTCCTTATATGAGGTAAAAGAAAATCAGATATAGAGTTTAAGAGATAAGACCTTGCCAAAGCATCCTTTGCACACCATTGGTTAAGTCTTTCATGCTCATCCTTTGTAGGTAGTCCTCTAGTCTTGAATGAGGGCAACTCCTCATCTCCTGATATGTATCCAAATAGACTTCTCCCTTGTAGATAGGTCTTCATTCTCAATGACCAAGCTTGATAGTTGTTTCTGTCCAATTTGTCAATGAAAGAAGGGAAACCATCACCCATGATTACCTTGTTTTGCTCTGATACCACTGTTGAGAGTGATGGATGGATGCACTCAGGAAATCAGTTGGTGCTGCAAAACTTGCTTCACACCTGCCCTCTTTTCTCTTCAGATATGCTTAGTACACTTGCTTAGCTTCCAAATGACACAAAGAAACCATATATGTACTTTGGAAATGGTTTGGGTAATGATCAACCCAAAACAGATAACTTTGTACTTCAAAAATCAAGCAAAACTTTCTATTCCTGTAATGATACCTGCTCAGACTTCTACTCAGTGTGTCCAGCACACTTAAAATTGGAACAATTCCTTTTGGGAGTATTAATGTACCTTAGTAAGCTACCAATCACAAGTGGAATCACTTCAATTGATAAACTATGCACTGAGAAATAAGTTTAGCAAAGTTATAATCACCCCCGACTTTTCAGGAACTCTGCAGACTGAGACCAGTGTGCACTTCGAATCGATTTTCTCCCAATTTGCTGAATGAAATCCTTTGAAATTTTGTATGCTTGTAGTAGACTTTGAGCTGGTTCCAATGAGCTATAGAACTCTTGATTTGGTTCAGTAGATCCAGAGAAATGCCCTGATGAAGTTGACAGACTTGGAGTAGAATACTCAGAAAAAACCAGAGATGATAAAATGTATACTTCTATTGATAAATGTGTTTGTACAATCTCATTAGCTTGCCAAGCACAGCTAAATGAGGTAGTGTGATGTTGGGTATAGAGTAGCCCTCACACACAATGAGTTACAATGTAAAATATGCCTCGGGGAGTGAGCTAGAGTGGCTGGACTAACCGCGACTTTTTGATTGTATCTTTTATAGAAGTTTTGAGATCATTTGAATTTGAAATTCAAACTTAGGCTCCCTTGAATCTCTCCTCTAAAAGTAGGGAGATATTCTCTCTATCTTAACATTCAAATTTCCACGACTCTAGTGGTAGGTAGATGACTTAAAGTGATTACAAACAAATGATAAGTCACTTAGACTTTTACAAGGGGTAAAGAGGTAAGAACATATAAGCATATGTTCACATGAACCTTCCTTTAAGTGAAGCCTAGATAATCCTTTGTCCATGCTAATCTTCCATAAGTCCAAGGGTCCAAGCCAATGTGTGTAGGCTTGCCTTGCACCAACATGGATGGGGTTTGTGGGGGCAAGGCTGGTGGTTGCTCTCCTTTGCGTACCCAGATCTGCGTCATGCCCGGAACTGCTTTCTTGTTGAATGGTGTCTTTCTATTTGCTATAGCAATTGTCTTGAATTGTTGTGCTTGCTTCTTAGGTTGAGCTATTGTGGATGCTTTACTCTTCGAAAAAGAACGAGGGTTTGTTTGCCTTTGCAACTATCCTTCCATGATTGAGTCCTAGAACTTTTGACACATACAACATCTTGCTCGTGAAGATTAGTCTTAGAGGAACTAAGAGAGTGTGTGGTGCCATGATCTGTGAGCATGCAGTTCTCTAATTCTAATGTAATGCATTGTTCATGTACCCAAACTTGAAGAAGTTGACTTCTGAGGTTCAGGTTGACTGCATGGTCATAAATCCAATCTTGACCCAAGACAAGTGGTTCCGTAAGGTCCTCATCTCAACACACTAGCATTTTGGCTTTCATTGGAACATCTTGAAGGTAGATGGGAAATTCCACCTTGCCCAAACAAGGAGTTTCCACACTTCCCGATCCTATGAGATAAGCTTCTATGGGATTGATGTTCAATTGCAAGTCTTGGCAGTAGGAAAGTTTAACTGCACTAGTTGCTGCACCTAAGTCAATCAATGCTTTCATAGTGATCCTGACTGACCGTCGTGGCTTGATCGTCTCGATTGTGATTGATCATCATGACCCTGACCGTCGTGTATTGACCATCGCGATCCTCACTCATCATCATGGGTTGACTGTCGTGACTTGATAGTCATGATCCTGAGTGATCGTCGTGACTTGATAGTCGCAACTGTGATTGACCATCATGACTTGATAGTCACGATCCTGAGTGATCATCGTGACTTGATAGTCGTGATCCTGAGTATCATCATGACTTGACAGTCGCGACTGTGACTGATCATCGTGGGCTTGACCATCGTGACTTTTGACCATCGTGGGTGTCACACCATTGCGACGGTGACACACCATCGTGATTGTGTCTGACCATCACGACTGTCAGACAAAACACAAAATTAGGGTTTTTGCACAAATTTTCAAATTTTTTTGGGTCTAATCTTGGACATGAATTGTGAGCTCTTGTGTGTGGCATAGAGCAAAGGAAGAAGCGGGCAAGTACCTCGAGTTCTCAAGCAAAGTCAGCACAACTGCTTTTTAAAGTCTAGGAGAACTCTAAGTGGAATTTCCATTTTTTGAATGGTTGATGATTTCTTTGAGTATAGTTATGTTGTGACCAACAGAGTTTCTTAGGACTCCCAGTGTAGCCAAGATTCACCCTAGCTCAGTGTGTTTTAAGTAGTCGACGAGAGAAGACGTAAGTGGGTGAAGGGTCTAAGCCTAAAGGATTTTTTTGTGAATTGAATATGTAACGCTCAAATGAAGTAAAATCAAAACATATCAAAACGATTCCTTATGACAAATGTAAACAAGACAAGAAGCTCTAAGCAAAAATCTAAAGAGAACTAAGTGATTGACCGAATTAAAGGGGTGAGCGCGGTACGATGAGATTAGGATTAATGAACCCGAGGTCTGGAAAATACTTAGGGAGAAGTGATAAACGGAGTGTTCGATCTTCCGAGGCTAGCATAAGAACTATAGCAGGATCGTGGGCACAATAGCTAGGCAGCTATCCATATGAGGTTAGTTCAGATACAAGTGACTCGGATATGTCTTTCAACATAGGTAGACCGAGGGTATCATTTAATGTAGCCCACCTAGAGAAGACGGAAGGACCCTACAAAACTCAATTGGAGTATGTTCATACAAATAGATTGGGTGCCCGGGTATATGAGGATGGCCTTCACAGGTCAGTGATTCAACTACATAATCCCGATCAACCCATGGGATTAGAACATCCAGCCGTTAAGTTTGAAAACGAGGCTTACATAGACAAAGAAGGAACTATGTACATTGTCGCAATAAGGGCCGACTCAACGAATGAACTAGGTGAGATAGTAGAATGAAGAATTGTTTTGACGGATCAGGAGATCCCTACGAGCACGTAGCAGAACTCAAGCAGGTGCTATAGGCTGAACAAGTTAAAGATATGTTTACATAATTTAATGCCTTTGGACTCACTCCAAAGGGTGATGCGTTGGATTGGTTCCGACCATTGCACCAACATCAATTTAGAGACATCCACCACATGATGCAGTCCTTCATTATAGACTTTTCCAAGAGTGGAATCAGACACAACACGTCTTCATTGATACACACATTCAAACAAACCCCTCAAGAGACAGTGAGCATGGCCGGTCGAAGATTTAGACGGTACATAGAAAGATGTCCCCCATTGGAAGTACCCACTCAAGCTAAATTGATAGCTTTGTTCATAGATGGCCTACTACGTGCTAAGCTGAGATCATACGTCTTCTTGAAGGAGCCAAGAACCTTAGATCAATGTTTACGGATCTGTGTAGACATAGAAGATAACTTAGGAGATGAGCTAGAACTTCCTAAGGTTCGCAAAGACTCAGATAACACCACAAAAACTTCATCCAGATGTTCCAATTCAATAGAGTACTTAGCGGAACAAGTGGCCAAACGATTGGGAGTGTCTAATAAACCAAGCATCAAGTTAGCCCCCCCTCGAAGGTGTTATACTTGTGGAGGCGACCATATGGCGAACATGTGTCCACATGCATTGCAACCCATAGGAAACTCTAACAGAGTTTATTGTACTATAGAGCGAAGATACACAAACCACACGGCTTGAGATTGTCCATATAACAAGTGGTTAGGCAGAACTACCCTCAACAATATCAGCTAGGTAGATACCAAGGACAATACAGCCACATCAATATTATCGAGCCCCCCCTCAGTATCAAGTGGCATATCAAGCACAGCCAAGACCGCAACCTGTCCTAGGAAAACAACCTCCACCCCCTGCTAATGTAGTTTCAGTAAAGTATGCTACACCAGAGGAGAACTCGAACATGGCATTAGTACCCACGACCCCTTTAATCACAAAAAATGACCCTAATGCAAATAGTTTTGACTCTGCTCATGTGGATAACCCACAACGTACTATATAGAGTCACCGAAAAACTCAGACCCTTACTATGAGAACCCTGTATATGAGCAAAACTCGGAACCAAATTATGCTCAGGTCATGTACACAAACCCCAACCTGAGACCACATGCTAGACAACTAAGACCACAAGCACCCAAAGCACCATGTTATAAATGCCAAGGAGACCACTTCATACGAGATTGTCCACAAGAAGCAACTGTAGTGCAATCACAATACTTCAATATTCAAGGCTTTTGCCCTGAATGTGGAAAGGATCACTTCATAAGAGATTGCCCTAAGAACCGCACGAACACCTCTACAAAAGTGACACCCATCAATGTGATAGGCATAGTGCAACATTCTGAAGGTTCAATACCTCAATACATACCCATCCAGGCAATTTCCCGAGCCCAAGTGCAAAGGCAAACACAACCAAAAAAACCAAAAAAGATAGCTGAAGCCAGTGAAGTAGGAGAATCAACAGGGAAGAAAACTAGAACTTGGAAAGAATCACAAGAGTGACGAAAGAGGAAATGGGGTAAAAAGATCAATGAGTTAGAGGAAAGCCTAAGAGAAACCGGAGCCAAAATTTTAGAAATGACGTCACACGAGGCCAAACCACTAATCATCACCTCTAAACTAGGATCAATACTAGCAGACCCCACCCCAGAAAACCTTGATATGATGTTCAAAGCCTATCAAGCGAGAAGACAAGAAGGACCACAAGTAGGAGAATCTAGCAAAAATTACCCAAGAGTTGACTTAGAAATTGAGAGAACCAAATTGTGCATGAAAATGGTGGAATTAGCCCAGACAATGTTTGAGGCATCACAATACCTCAATTGGCAAATTATGGCCAGGCCTAAGCTACATTTTCAAGGACTCTTAGAGAAACTAGGGCAAGTCGTATCTAACCCTGCAAGAGTTAGCTCTAGCACACAAACTAGCCCAACAGAACCCTTGAGGACCACTCTATTTGAATGGGCTAGGCCAGATGTAGAAAATCATCAAACACGTTATATGGATTCACACGCCATCTTGAAAGAGATTCAAGAAGAAAGATGGAGATAGGAACAAGAATCTCGACCACCCATACTTGAGATTGATGACTTAGGAGAATAGTTGCCTCAAGACATCCCATCTATCTATGGAGATCAAGTGGATGCTTGGCCAAGTGAGCACACTAGTTTTGAATCTAACTCTTTGCAAGAGTTACCTCACTTTACGGGCCCTTGAGAAGGCTGTTCAGTTCAATTGAAGGCCCCCACTATTCGAGTAAGGGGAGAAAACTCAGTTCTTCCTAGGAATACCGAAGCTATTAGGAACACTAAAGTTCAATGCCATTTAACTTTGGACGAGCTATTGAAGATCAAACTTGAAGTATGGAAACATGTAGCAACCCAGTTCCCACAAAGAGCCACAACCTCTGCTAGACCAAGTGCACAAGGAAAGGTGCCTGACATACCCCTAGATAAAGTGGGTGATGCGAGTGAAGGCGAGGAAGGTAATGCTTATTTGCCCATTATGTACAAGGGTCACACTACCAAAGCCATTCTAGATATAGGTGCAGAAGTAGCCATCGCGACCACCTCACTGTGGAAACGTTGGGGAAAACCAGTCCTTAGACCTACTACGATGAAGCTACAAATGGGAGATGGACACATCGAAAGACCCTTAGGACTGTTGGAAGGAATTACCCTATCCACTTGCGGAGTAGAATTTGATCACACCTTTGGAATATGCAATTTTGGGAAGAATCAAGCATACGAGATGCTCTTAGGCAGACCTTTTATGCGACAGTTGTAGGTTGTACAAGATTGGGGAACCAACTCTTTGTACCTAAAACACCTAGGGGTAACCATGAAAGTAAACCTCATAGACTATTCACATAGGGACGTACCACCTTTGCAATGGAATACGATACATAGGAACGATGAGGAGAAGGAATCGGTACATTCATTAACATCAAATCGATCTTGGTTATATGAGGATACACACCTTTGGATGTGTAAAATCACAGCCAAGGAGGAGGAGCATGCTACAACAAGAACGTCAGGAGTAGGACACACTTCCAGACCCTGTGAGGATCCAGCATATGTCTCGGTAGTATTTCCAGATGAGGAATCCGAACCCCATGGCTAGGCAGAGATTTTAGCAACTATGGATATTGCAATTAACAAAGAACAATGGACCCCCCATTGTGACGAAGTCGATTATGATATATCCATCTTCATTGTAGGCCTAGTAAGAGAAGAAACAGAAGTAGATCATCTTAAAGAAGAAATCTCTAAATGCAGTAGACAAGTGAATGATGTGGAATGGGAAGTAGATTTGAACAGACGTGAATGTTCATCGAAAGAGGAATTTCTAGGCTAGGTAGACGCCATGTCTCTAGAACTCAGCACCCCTAAGAAGAAAAAGGAAAATTCAAGTTCCAGTCAACGAGATCAAAAGGTGAGGAAGAAAAAAAGTGTGAAAACTGAGGAGGAAGAACCCTTGATGGAAGTGCTAGAAAACTTTAAGAAATATGCGGTCTTCCAAATGCCCAAAAGAGACAAAAGTTTGGGAGAAGCTTATGACAATAAGGAAACCACGAAGAAAGTCGTTGTGGCAATTGACGAAGGAAAAGAACGATGCACGTACATAGGACATGATTTAATTGACGAGGAGGAAGAAAGTTTGATTGTTCTATTGAAGCGGTATAGGGATGTGTTTGCATGGAATTACAAAGATTTGAAAGGCGTAGATCTGGACATATGTTCCCATAGAATACCCATGACCACCGAGGCAAGACCCACTAAGCAAAAGCCCTATATGTATAATGACAATTATGGATTAAAAATCAAAGAAGAAATAGACAGACTCATAGAAGCCGGGTTCATTAATGAAATAGAAAACACCGAATGGGTTTCACCCATCGTAGTCATGCCTAAGAAGAACGGTAAGCTGAGAGTGTGCATAAACTTAAAGAAGGTCAATGTTGCCACAATTAGGGATAGTTATCCTCTACCCATTACATACCACCTATTGGAAAGAGTCGTAGGCAAGGAAGTGTATAACTTCCTTGATGGATTCTCAGGCTATAACCAAGTTGCCATTGCCCCTGAGGACCAACAAAAGACGGCATTCGCCAGTGAGTGGGGTATCTTTGCGTTTCACGTAATGCCTTTTGGGCTAACTAATGCACCTATCACTTTCCAAAGGTTGATGTACCATGTGTTCAAAGAGTTTTTAAGAAAAGACCTAGAAGTGTATGTGGATGACCTGTGTGCTCACTTAGTAGACCACAGCATATCCCTGAGCTCGAACACATCTTCAAAAAGTGTAGGGAATATCAAGTTTGTTTAAACCCAGAGAAGTGTGTCTTTATGGTAAGACAAAGCAAGATACTCGGCCATATAGTCTCAAAAAATGGAATCTCCACAGATGAAGATAAGGTACGAGTAATCAATAAATTACCCAGGCCAAAGAACATCAAAGAAGTACAAGCATTTATGGGCCATTGTGGTTATTACCGATGATTCATACATATGTATGCAATCATTGCTAAACCACTCTACAACTTGATAACCAATTTTGAGTGGACAAAAGAATGCGAGAGTTCCTTTAGTGAGATTAAACGATGATTGTGTTCTGCACCTATTCTAGCAGTACCTGATTGGAACAACACACGTAGATACCTCTAATCACGCCATAGGATGTGTGTTGGCACAACCCACAGGGGAGGGAAATATAGATTTACCAATTGCATACGCCAGCAGGTAGTTGAATGCTACAAAGAGAAATTACACCACTATAGAGAGAGAAGGACTAGGAATGGTCTATGCAGTGAAGAAATTTTGCCATTATTTATTGGCAAATAAGTTTAAATTCTGTACTGACCACCAGGCTCTTTTGTATTTGGTCAAGAAACCATGCAACAATGGTAGATTGATACGTTGGTTTTTACTCTTGATGGAGTATCATTTTGAAGTTGTATTAAAAAAGGGGAAAACACACTTAAGAGCGGACCACCTCTCAAGCATAACTTCAGGAGAAGCGGCTACTGGGGTAACAGATGAGCTACCGGATACATATCTCTTCAATGTTGAGATTGTCCGTGAATGGGCCAAGCCATTAGTCCCAGTACTGACATACGGACCTAAGAACCCTCGAGTAAAAACCCAAGAGAAAGAGGTAGTGAGAGCGCAGAGATATCAACTTCTTGCAAGAAGTATCTATAGACAAGATCAACACAATATCCTTGTCTGTTGTGTAGAAGAACAGGAGTATAACAATTGGTCGCAATCAGACATGTAGGTGCACTGGAGCAACACTATTCTAGACAAGCGATGCTATCAAACTTAAAAAGGTTAGGTGTGTATTGGCCGTCAATGGAAAAAGATGTCCGACGACTGTGTGACGAATGTCCTAAGTGTGGTAATAGACCCCCAATGCTACATGCCACTTTATACCAGGTGAACCTAATGCTAGATTGGAGTGAACCTTTAGTGACTTACCTAAGGACACAAACCTTTCCAGAGGACATGACTCTAGCCCGTAGATGTAGCTTGGAACATGAGGCCTTAGAATACAAACTCATTGGTGATAGCTTGTATAAGCGAGGACGAGATGGTTGTCTGAGAATATGTGTGCATGAAAGCGAATATCTTAATCTACTGGAAGCTGCACACTAGGGTGCAAGAGGAGGCCATGTTGGAACTGATCGCATTATCAAAGCCATATTATTTTCAGGATTATGGTGGCCCACTCTGCATATGGATGCCCACACCTACGTAAAACGATGTGATGTGTGTCAAAGGACTCAGTATACCATACGCAGGGATGAGATGCCCCTACGGCCCATGATGGGAGGGTGCACATTCTCAAAATGGGGCATAGATTTCGTAGGACCTATTATCCCCCTGCAAGGAATTCTCATGCCGAGTACATCATAGTTGCCACTAACTATCTTATGAAATGGGTAGAAGCTAAGGCCACCAGGAAAAATGATGCACGCACTAGCTAAGTTTTTGTTTGAGAATATCTTCACAAGATATGGACTTCCTATCAAGCT
>CM035424.1:119006258-119023758 GCA_020310875.1 Ceratopteris richardii
ACATTCATGAAATGAGACAAATTGACATGATATTTACAAACAACAACTAAAAAACACTAAAGCAAGTTCAAAAGCTCACGTCATCATAGATGCTCCCATGAAATGATCGCATTGCATCCCTCTAAGTCATGCAATAGTGCAACCAATCCATGACGATATCTATAAGCCTCCTCTGCTCGCGTTAGAAGATGATCCACTGCCAACTCCTACAACAAATATGCAAAACGTGAGATCAACAAACATGATGTGCTTCACACAAGCAAATTCAATCATCAAAATGATACTTACAAACTCGTGAATACATAGTGTCATACCCATGGCTACCCAAATGTGATGCTTCAATTGTATCTAGACACGTGGCCATCGCATCTCATTGTTGACGATATTGGTCAAGATGTCTTATATATGCATGCAACAAAAGGCAAGATATACAATATGCAATTTCCAAGTTGAGTCGATTCATACATAGCTGCATGCTTTTGCATATAGTAATTGGGCTGGTTGTTATGATACTCGCATGTCCACTAGTGGTAATTGCTTTTTCCTTGGAGACTCATGCATATCTTGGTTAAGTAAGAAGCAACCTACTACAATGGCAACATCGAGTTGTGAAGATGAGTATAAGGTAGTTTTCACAGCTACAGTAGCGTGTATATGGTTGAGATGCTTATTGATGGATCTTTGCGTGGAGATTGATGCTGCTACACATATTCTCATTGATAGGCAGAGTGCATTGGTTGTTGCACAAAACCCAGTGTTTCATGCACGGACCAAACATATTGAGGTGCATTATTACTATGTGAGAGAGCACCTTCATGCAGGAGATATTGATTTGGTATATGTGCCAATACAAGATAATGTGGTAGACATATTCACCAAAGCTCTACCACGAGAAAAGTTTGAAGCTTTTTGCAAAGCTTTAGTCTTATTGCTTTTTAGGGGTTGATCTGTCACTCCTTATATGTGTTCACATCATTTGCTCCAAGGGGGTTTGTTACACTATGTGTTCCTCAAGTAGCTTTGATGTGAAACTTTTCTCTATACATGGACACTTTTTACTCTAGTACTGGCTCGAGGTTTTTTCTCCATGTTACCACATACATGATTCACTCATATGTGGTGGTACTTTGTACTTAGGGATATTATTCAGCTCTTACTTAAGTTTTGATCATCGTCAATAGAGAGAGCTATTCCAGCCATCCGTTTTCTTCATGTGTATTACTACATTTGTGATCCTTGTGTGTGCTTGTCGCGTGTCTCTCGCACTTCTACACACACCCAACAAGTCTTTTGTATTATTTTCTTACATAGTTTCATTCTTTTTTCTTCCAATTCAAGCATGGGATATACTTTTTCTTGATCTGCTGGGATGAGTCCTTCCTTTCAATCCTTCCTCTATCCTAGCCTTGTATGCTTTTATTAATGTGTGTAATTTTCTTAATAAGCTTTGCATGCGACAACACTCTTGATTTTGTTTTGGATTTTGTCCTTGAAATTTCTTTTGAATCTTAGCATGAATTTCTTTTCCTAACTCTTCTATTTCCTTCTCTCGCTTAGCCTTTTGTTCGGCTCTTCTGACTTTCCATGAAGTATTCCTTTTCATGTCACTCTTGTCATCTTCCAGTGTTAGTTTTTGTTTTCTAGCCTGCTCTAGTCACTAGTTGTATAGGTGTCACTTTATTTTTCTCACTCTCTATGTTCTCAACTGATTTTAAAGGTATATGAGAGTCTATGTTTCATTTCTGTAGATTTTTTGGACAATCTTTGATCAAATGCTCTCTTCCACAATCTTTATAATAGGTGCCTTCTATTCTCAAAGTAGGAGGTTGAGGACATTCTCTCACAAAATGGTTTTCAACTTAAGTTTTGGGTTTGACATATAATTGTTTGTTATATACATGAAGGTGGTTGCATCCATCACAAAATGGTTTGACACCTTTTGTGTTGTTTTCAACTTACGTTTTGGGTTTGACATATAATTGTTTGTTATATACATGAAGGTGGTTGCATCCATTTCAATTCTCCCATATCCTAATTCCAATGCTTGAAGATCAAGTTCTTTGTCATAGGTGTATTCGTGACTATTTTGTTCAAAATAACCATCTGAGTGATTATTGTACCCATCATAATATTCTCTAGATGGTACTAGTGATCTTTTTAAATTCTCCTCTACAAGTGTGCCCTTTACTGGAACCACGTCAGTTGGTATGGGTGGTTGTTGCCCTAAGATAGGTCTAGCTTGTTCCAAAATATCTATGTCTCTCAATTGACTTAATTGATTTTGATAATCTCTTTCCCTCACACGTTGTTTGTTATAAAGGCACTCTTCCTTTGTATGATTTTCCATTTCTTTTCTAACGTGTAGTACTTGAGAGTTCTATCTTGTAAGTGTTGTGGTTTTATATAATAACGCATGTGGGTAGGATGATTTTCTTCAAATACATAGCATTTATTTATTTGTGCCATTCTAGGATTGATGGTATTTGCTTTGGTTGTAGCTCTTTAAAGTTTTTGCTATTGCTTGAGCCAACTCCTCTATAGGTGGTATGTTGGGTTCATTGCTTCTTTGTTAATAAAAAATTAGGTGGTCATTTTCCCTATTGTCTTCTAGGGCAATGGCTGAATTGACACAAGAATCTAAGTTTGGACATCTTCTACATTACACGATGGTCCTCAATTGTGCATTAATCAACCCTTCTATGAACAAGGACACTCTTTTCGACATTGATGGTTTTTCATCTTGAGGGCATCTATCCAGATATTGTTTGAATCTTCTAGCTGCTTCCCTAACACTTTCATCCTATTTTTGCCTAAATGTGTGGATCAATGTAGCTATACTATGTTTAATTCCAATTTTAGAGAATTCTCATATGAATCCTTCTAGAAAACTTTCTATCTCTACAAGCATCTCCTTTCTCAGTGGTAAAAACCATGTCAAGGCAGCTCCTGACAAAGTTAATCCAAAGGCTTCAAATTGTGTCTTATAGTCTTGTATCTCTTCTACCCTTAGGGTTTGTTTATATTCAGCCACATGGTCATGAGGATATGAACATCCATCATATTGATTTTTCATGCACTTATTTACTTGGTATGGTCTCATGGTTCTCCTAGTATTATTCCACTCATTTCTCCTTTTTATAGGAAACTTATGTATAACTTCTCCTTCTCTTATAAAAGGATTAGGTGAAGTCTATTATCTCCTTTCTCTCTATGGCCCTACTAGAGTATGATGTCTAATACTCCTTGGAATTTCAAGTTATTCTAGATGTTGCTCCGATGCTCTTTTCTCTCAGCATTGACCCAAGTCATTTGTGTCTTCTAGATTATTTGTGAAGACATAGATACATCCTTGCCTATCTTCATATTTGCCATCTTTAAATTGAGCCAATAGCATCAAAGTTGAAGGAATTTCTAAGTTTCTCGGTCTAATGAGATTCTTATGCATGCCATCATGATAAACATAGGTTCTAAACCTATTTGTATATAGGTATTTTAGGATGTTTCAATAGTCTCCATTATTAGAAGTTTTTGCTTCACCATTTAGGTTTTCCATATTGCTATGTGATAAATATATATTTTCTTCCCTACCACTTGTGTTTTGTTCTGGCCAGGATTCCTTAGATAGTTGACTATGGTTTGTAACAAACCCTGATCTCAGCCTCATCAAGTTTTGTGCAATTTCCCAAGAAACCCTAAATCCTTGACAAAACTAGGGTTTGAAATTTGTTTAGTACCTAGATTTTGGTATTTTCTTCCCAAATATGTCTCTTAGTCTTAACAAATGTATTATTTTTGCATGTCCATCAAAATTTTCAAATTATCAATTCTTCTTGAAAAGCACAATTATGGGCTCATAATCACGTTTTTCTCATAGAATCACGATTTTCAATTTGTATGATGATTTTTCTCATTTTTTATTTTTTTTATTATTTTGATATTTTTAAATTTAATCAAAATCATCTTTTTTGTTTAATTAAAAAAAACGTGATTATGTGCAAAAAACCATGTTTTTTTGCTCAAAATAGCAATTTTGAGAAATCATGATTCTCTGTTGAGAATCGTGATTTGCACCTCAAAATTGTGGTTTTTATCAAAGTTGTGATTACTCACAATTGTGGTTTTTGGCAATTCTAAGGTCAAAATTGTGAAATTTGGGCCTCAAAATCATGTTATTTAGTTCACATTTGTGACTACTCACAATTGTGATTTTTTGCAATTCTAAGGTCAAAATCATGAAATTATGAGCCTCAAATCGTGATTTTTATTCACAATTTGTTTTTTTTTAATTCTGAGGTCAAAATCATGCAATTTTGAGCCTCAAAATCGTGTGTTTTTTGTTCACAATCATGATTTTTTGTGATTTTGAGGTCAAAATTGTAAAATTTTGAATCCTCAAAGTAATGATTTTCTATCACAATCATGATTTCAAAAAATCCTGTTTACTTTCATAGAATTGTGATTATGTGATTTTTTTTGAAATTTTTTGTTTTTCTTAATTTTTTCATTACACTAGAAATGCCTTGCTATTTTAACGGCATGCAATAAAAGATTTTGATCAAAACTTCATTTTCTCATTGAAATGCAAGAATATGAAAATTGCAATTCTGATGTTATTTACTTTTCGGCACTTTTCTCAAATTTTTTTCAAAACAATAATAATCAATTCATCAAAAAATCTTATATGTAGAGTGTTGAAGTGAAGATCATGAAAGTATTGTTGCTTTTGCCTTTTTTTGGCTCAAAAATGTATTTTTCACTACTCTCCCACTCACTCTCTCTTGCTATCTCACACAATGACTAAGTTTTTGTCTAAATCCTATTTTTATAGTCTTTGCTCATTTGGATTAGGGCTTGGTATTCTCTTTTTTCTCTTTTCCCAACAAGATTTTCTAATTTGTGCAAAATTTTGATGCTCTTCCCATTCAAACAGAATCGCGATTCTCTGCGAAAAATCATGTTTTTGGGTTTACCTTTTTTTTGCAATTTTTTTTTCACTTTTCTTGAGATGATACCTTCCCTTGAGGCCCAAAAATACTTCTCCTCTCATTTGTTCCTGCAAAACAAAATAATTGGTGATTTTTTCAACAAAAATGTTGTTCTCCATTAATCAAGAAATTATTTTCTATTTTCTCTTTTTTATTTTTTCCTCTTTCTCTTATTTTTATTCTAAGTATTGATGATTCACTAATATTATCTTTTTAACACAAGAATTTTTTCCACTTCTTTCTCAAATTTTTGACTTTTTCTCCCAAACAAAAAGTTAACAATTTGTCTAGGGTTTCATGAAAATAAAGGTAAAAAGCTGATAAAGAAAGATTGAGATTTTGTATTTTGAAATTAGAGAACTACATACAGCTCCCAACTCCTTCTTCTCAACAAGATGAATGAAGAAATCTTTCCCAAAGATAAATACACTCACCTTTTCATCTTTGCAACACTTGACAATTCACAATAATTTTGAAGAAGTGTTTGATATCATCAACTTGGAAGATCTAGCAAGGTCCAAAGCTCCAATAGTTGAAAGCTTTGCGTACTTCCCCGACAATGGCACCAAAAATGTTTGTTTTGCTTTGGATTTGTCCTCTTGAATCATCCTAGGATAAAGGAAACAACAATTTAAAACACTTTAAATTGTCAATCCAAGAAGCATACTAAGACCACAACCCCTTCTTTATCAATGGACTCCAAGATTTGTCATGCAAAATCAGTTTCAACAAAGATTTCACAAGTTGTATGGAAAATTCTATGTTTTCTTGTAGATAGAGCTATAAATAAGCTTTCTCATGATTTTTGTGCCTAATTTTTGCCATTTTTCATAAGGCATTGGTAATATCAAACTTGAAATTCAGTACATGTACCCAAGACATGAAACAGTCATGACTTTGATGGAACCACATAGTCAAATTGGACACCACTTTATAAGGATATGGGGACTTAAATAGATGAAATAGACTTAGGATAGCATGAAATACTCAAAGAACTACTGGTCACAAAGACAAATCCATGATAAAAACTCAGAAAATCATCATCAAATCACCATTAAAACTTGATGACAAGATTAGAAGAGAAAGAAAGGAGTTCTCAAGTTCTCATTAATCATCAAAATTATGCAACCCCCAAAAATGATTCAAATTTGACTTTAAATACTATTTCAAGTGTCCCTTTTTCACACTTGAAATTAGGTTCTCTAAACTTCTCTCATAAATTTCTACTCACTTGAGAGCTCTAAAAATTCTCAAATAAATACATAAATTACATTGAATCATGAGGAAGACTCTTCCTCATTTATACATAAATCAAATTTATATAAATTACAAACTTAAAAAAATATTTCTTTTTTTCATTCTATAAAAAATGCTCTTCCAACAACATGCATCTTATTGGAACCACTAAAGAGCACAAAAATGCATTGGCATGACATATATCCTATGAAATCCATGGATTATGAAATTGAATGCTCACTTAATATTTGGATAATGGCATGGTAACATACATTTGCATTTCAAATGTTTATTACCAAGGCTAAATGATGTGAGTATGCTTGCAAACATAAATAATCTAGATTTATCTTTTAGGGATCACCATGGGCGTGAGACTTGTCTCATACCACGAACACCATTTTCACAATTTCCATTCTTTGAGACATTAGAAAAGGAAAACATTAAACTTTTTTTTCAAGAAAACTAAGAAAATATGAGGTTCTTAAACTTTCTAACTAAGAAAAAGTCATGGATTATTTGAATTTAAGAAGTATAATCAAGATATAAGAGTGGAAAAGGTATTGATTATGAGAGGGAATGGAGTAAGAAAAACACATATATGTATATATATATATATATATTTAGGCAATTTTAGTAGTACTTGGATCCAATGTTAAATTAGTTTTATTTATCACCCACAAATTATTATAAATGCATGAATTACAGATGCATGTTATTATTGTAATTGGTTCACTCATAGGGAAACTACAAGGTTGTATTTATACATGAGGAGGTGAGAAACACCTACCTCGAACATTTGGTTGTGTTTTGAGAATGAATAGGCACATAGTGCTTGCTTCGAACATGGTATTTGGGTGAGGGATTGAGTGCATCAAAGGGGGCGGACATGGGTGGGGTCCAAGGATACATACACATGCACAATTCACCAGTGATTTCATTGTCATCCATAGATGCACCATCATGGCATTATGATACTTACGTGTTAAAACTATGCTACACACGTTCAAAAGAATAAGTCCAATTTAATTAAAAGGATTAGGAAAAGGGAATAGAAGTACACAAATACACAAAATCATGAATATAATTATCTTATTTGTGTTATCATAAACATAAGTATTTATTTGGTCTTGGGATAATTCGAATAAAGCTTAGAGCTAACCTTGAACTAAGCGTGAAAGAGGTTGCAACCGCTCACATTCAAGTTATAGTAAGTACACTTAAGGATTGAAATTTAACACATAAATAAAGTATAAAAGGCTCCTTAATATTGGATAAGAAGTAAGGTAAAAAAAATATCTCAAGTAGTTCCTAAGACAACCTCAAACCGATAGAGGTACTCAAGCCTTACAATTGGTATAACCCAACAGGGTATCAATTCTTTGAGAGATTTTATAAGTTTAGACTATAAAAAACATTAGTAAATGCTTAGACTTGTATTGAGGTGGAAATTTATAGAAAATCCATGAGGTAAGCTATGTTGAAGATAAATGTACAAGCTCATTTTCATATGAGCCATGCTTGGATAAATTTACCAAATATAAAGATAAAGGAAAAGTAGAGGAAAAAAGGAAAAAATAAGAAAAGAAAAAGTCTAGTCAAAACTTCATGATGAGTAAGAGATACAATATCTTGCCTTGTAGTTAGTAGCATGTAATGGAGAAAGTGGTGAGTTAAGAAGGAGGCACAAACTTCTTCACATGCTCATTGGTTATAAAAGTGAAGTGGGAGCACATTCAAGACAAGGAGAGAAAGAGGCAAGAGCTCCCAGTAGTTGGATCTAGCCATTTTGTCATTTTGGTTTTCCCTTAGACTCCTTCCAGTCGCACGTCAATTTGTACACAGCTCTGTTGCAGAGCTCATATCTCAGTGCATATGTAACCATTTTGTGCATTTAAACATTTATTGGAAAGCTTATCTCGTGTAGTTTCTTCATATCAAATATCTCTTTGAAAGCTTATGTAATTTGTGAGATATCAGTGAAAGTGTGAAGTCCATTTTTTCAGTATACCTATGTTGATAGGTAGTCTATTTTGGTCGGTTCACTTTCCTAACCAAAACATATCCAAATTGTGTGCTTTTTGTCTTATTGGAAAGATCTTGGCATCTACTTTTAGTGTCTCAAATATCTCATTCAGATCATTCATACTCTGTGAGATATCTGTCAGAGAGTAAAGTCTAGTTTTACAGTGTACTTATGTGTGCAGGTGGTCTATCTTGGTGAGTTGAGTTTCATGTTACTTGATTTTTAGCTTGTTGGAAAGCTATTTGTGTCTACTTTCTCTATACCAAATATCTTTCTCAAAGGATATATATTCAGAGAGCTATCAGTCCGAGAGTGAAGCTCAATTCTTCAGCATACCTGTGTGGACAGGTAGTTCATCTTTGTCAGTTGTGTTTCCTAATCAAAACTTGTCCAAATTAAGTTACTTATAGCTTGTTAGAAAGCTCTCTTTGTCTACTTTGATTGACTAAAGTCTCAAGTCCATTTGAGTTTTGTATTGAGAGCAGCAAGCTATCTAAGGTGCAGCTATTTGTCCAAGTGCTAGACATACAAGGGTGGTTCACTACACATTTCCGTTGCGCATAGGAGAACTCATTCTCCACAGGTGATATCAGAGAAAACTTGGTGCTGAAGCTTCATCATCAGAGCTGGAGTTGAAGCAAAGCAAAAGAGGAACTACAAAACAAGAAGGAGCTTCACAAACGCAAGAGCAAAGGACTATAACTATTTGAGGTAACTCTCAAAGTCTTTGATACTCTTCAATGGCTGACTTGGGTCAACAAGTAGAGAAGTTGGATAAGGATAACTATACAGTGTGGAGGTTTAGAATGACCAACTGCTTAATGGGCAAAGGCTTATGGGGTATTGTGAGCGGCGATGATGCTCAACCTCAAATCAATCAAGCTATGGCCACCGAAGTCCAAAGGAGGCAAGCAAAAGAATGGGAAGAGAGGAATAGGAGAGTCATGTTCCTCATTTCGCAAGTCATTACTAATGCCATGGTAGGTCATATTCAACATCTAGAGAAAGCTAAGGATGCTTGGGAAGCTCTTGAAAGAATGTATTCAACAAATACCAAAGCTAGGAAACTTCAACTCAAGAATGAGTTGAACACAATCAAGAAAAGTTCGAGTCAATCCATAGCTGAATATACTTTGAAGATTAAGGAGCTAAGCGATGCTTTAGCTTCTATTGGCACAACGGTTGAAGACGAAGATCTTGTGTGTTATACTCTCAATGGCTTGAGAGAAGATGAAAGATGGAAGCCTTTTATAACTTCCATTAACTTGAAAGATGTATATCCAGGTTTTGAACAACTAATCCCTCATCTTGTCACAGAAGAACTTAGCTTCGGTGGTCCCAAAGGAAAGGATAGCCACAACCAAATGTTATATGCAGGTCGAGGTAAAGGAAGAAACTCAAGAGGAGGCTCAAGAGGAAGAGGAAGAGGTCACAACCACTCCAACTACAATCAAAACAATTCGGAAGACAACAAGGATGCATCAAATGCCAACGCACAAGGAAGAGGTCGAGGTAAAAGTAGAGGAAGAGGCCGAAGCTCCTACAATTCTCACAAAGGTATAACATGCTATCATTGTGGTAAAGTAGGACACTATGCTAGTGATTGTTGGCTGAAGAATGGAAGACCAAATGGAGGCAATCAAAGGAACCAAAGCAACTATGCAAGCACCTCAAGTGAAGGAAGCAAGGACACACTACTTGCAATGAGACATGAGTATAGAAGCTCTTGCGAAGATGACAAAAAATGGTACATTGATTCAGGTTGTAGTAACCATATGTCATGCCAAGGAAGTTTGTTCACTAATCCACAGGTACCAAGTGGAAAAGGATGTGTTGAAACAGGTGATGATACTCAACACATGATTGAACAAATTGGAGATATAAGGCTTGGAGGTACAAGCAGAGCAAAGGTACTATCTAATGTTCTTCATGTTCCTACAATTTCAAAGAACTTGATTTCAGTAGGACAAATGGTAGAGAAGGGTTATCATGTCATATTCAATGAGAATGGGTGCTTCATAAAGAATCTAAAGGAAGGCTTCAAGGTCATTGCTCAAGGTAGAAGAGAAGGAAGGATGTTCACTTTGGACGTCCAACATCCACATGGAAAGGTCATGTACATTCAATGTGGGAACAAGAAGATTTCAGAGCTGGACTTATGGCACAAAAGAATAGGACACATCAACATTCCAAAGTTGAAGGACATGAGCAAACATGAAGTGGTAAGAGGTCTTCCAAAATTTAATAGCATTGGACTACATGAGTTATGTGAAGCTTGTCAACTAGGAAAGCAAACGAGACAGCCATTCAAAAGGAGCAATTATGTGGCTCCAAATGTCTTGGATTTGATACATACGGATGTATGGGGACCAACCCAAGAGGCATCAATGGCTGGTAATAGATTTTTTGTCACCTTAATTGATGATCACTCAAGAAAGGTATGGCTGTTTTGTATGAAGCAAAAATCAGAGGTGTTTTCTATATTCAAAAGATTCAAAGTTGAAGTTGAAAAGGAAACAGGAAGGTCTATCAAAACCTTAAGGTCCGATGGTGGAGGAGAATACTTCTCCAAAGAATTTTCAGATTTTCTACAAGAGAATGGAATCAAAAGGCAGTTCACTTGTAGGTACACACCACAACAAAATGGAGTAGCTGAGAGGAAAAATAGGCAAATTGCTGAAATTGCAGGATGCATGCTCAACGAGATGAAGGTACCATTGTACTATTGGGCTGAAGCTACCACAACCACCATTTACTTGATGAATAGGTGCACAACATTGGGAATACATCACTTGACTCCAGAAGAGGTATATTCCGGTAAGAAACCTGATCTTACACACCTCAAAGTGTTTGGATGTGTTTGCTTTGTTCACATTCCACAAGAAGTTAGAACAAAGATGGAACCAAGGTCAGAAAAATGCATTTTCATCGGCTACTCGATGGAGCAAAAAGGATACAAGTGCTACAACCCTAGAACAAAGGAATTAAGAGTCTCGCGAGATGTGGTCTTTGATGAACTAAGACCATGGTATGAAGATAAAGGAAAGGAAAAGGTTCTTGAAGAAGATTGTGATGATTATGCAGGAACAAATCAAAGAGAAGCTCAACAATCAAGCACAAAGGCTTCAGGTCCAAAGGCATCTACATCAAATGAAGAATGTTCAACATGGAGGGGGTGAAGTATTTCGATGGCGTGCACCACACTGGACTCTCCTTCTCGAGAGCTCCACGACGATATGCTCAGAGTAGAAAACCGAGCTCCTGTCGCCACACACAGTACTCCGCACAGATGTTGTAGAATACGTAGAAAACGCAGTACACAGGGAGCACGAAGACAAAATTCTTAGGTCTTACAAATGCGGTCGAACTTACAGTCTGTGACTGACCAGGCCACTATATGTTTTATTAAAGAACATATACAAAGAAGTGTCCGGTGGCCATTTGGCCTTTCACATGGACACTAACGGTAACAATCTCCCACTAAAGGCCAATATGGCCAGAGTAACTATGGGAGAAAAAAGAAAGAATGATAAAGAATACCTGAGTGTAAGTATACAAACTATACCTCCCACCTGATGGGCATGTTACACAGTATACAAGTGACTGCGTAAGATCAAGAATCAAGTAACCCCCATCAAGTGACAACAGTGTCGAAAGCTATCCTGTGGTAGAGCTTTAGTCAAAGCATCTGCAGCATTATCTCGAGTGTGAACCTTCTCAAGAATAATGCTCTCAGTGGCTAAGCAATCTCTAATGAAGTGATACCTCACCTCAATGTGCTTGGTCTTTGCATGATAGACCGGATTCTTAGCCAAAGCAATGGCACTCTGACTATCACTGAGCAAGTGAGGTACATGCTGAGGCAAACCCATATCACAAGCAAGACGAGAAAGCCACAATGCTTCCTTACATGCCTCACTTGCTGCAACATACTCTGCTTCTGTGGTGGAAACAGCTGTACATTCTTGAAGACGAGATCTCCAAGAGATAGCACCTCCAGCAAAATGAAAAATGTACCCTGATGTAGACTTACGATTGTCTACACAACCAGCATAGTCAGAATCTGTGTAACCAATAATGGATGCTTTCCCTCTACCTAAGCATAGACACTTGTCCTTAGTGCCACTCAGATATCTCAAAATCATTTTGACCGCTTCCCAATGTTTCTTGCCAGGATTAGACATATATCTGCTCACAACTCCCACTGCAAATGCAATGTCTGGTCTTGTAGCTACCATAGCATACATGAGACTACCAACAACAGACTGATAGGGAATTTTGGTCATGAATTCCTTTTCCTCATCTGATTTGGGGCAGTCATCCTTGCTCAATTTCACATATGTGGGTAAAGGTGTACTCAATGCCTTTCCACCCTGCATATTGAATCGATGAAGTACTTTGGATATGTACTCACTTTGAGATAAGTATATGCATCTTTTACTCCTATCACGAGTAATGCGCATGCCAAGAATATGTTTGGCATCCCCCAAATCCTTCATATCAAATGTCTGACTCAACTTCTTTTTGAGAATTGGCAAATCATAAGAGGACTTCCCAGCAATCAACATATCATCGACGTAAAGTATCAAGCATATCAAGCTGCCATCAGAACATCTCTTTGTGTAGAGACAATGATCCTCATTGCTCCGAGAATAGCCTTGGGACTTCATAAAAGCATCAAACTTTTGGTACCATTGTCTAGGAGACTGTTTAAGTCCATACAAGCTCTTCTTGAGCTTACAAACTAGACTTTCCTTGCCAAGAATTACATAACCCTCTGGTTGTTCCATATACATCTCATCTATAAGATCTCCATGCAAGAAAGTTGTTTTCACATCCATTTGGACTAGCTCTAAGTCCTCCATTGCAACGAATCCAAGCAACATGCGCAAAGTAGTCATCTTGACCACTAGGGAGAAGATTTCCTCAAAATCAACACCATGTTGTTGCTTAAAACCCTTTGCAACAAGTCGTGCTTTATATTTTGGAGAAGCACTATCTGATGTGAATTTCAGCTTATATACCCATTTACATGGTAAAGCTTTCCTTCCCTTTGGCAAAGGTACTAAGTCCCAAGTACCATTCTTGTGAATAGAATCCAACTCACTCTTCATGGCACGCTCCCACTTGACATGATCCTCTGTCTGCATAGCCTCTTTGTAGCAAGAGGGCTCACCGGCATCTGTTAGCATAACAAAATCTAAACCTGGAACATACCTATCAGGTAGATATGAGACACGTGCAGAACGTCTCAATGGTTGCTAAACAGGAACATGTGCAGACTGATCTGAATGGACATTCTCTTGAACATCCCTATGTGCAGCATTTTTATGCATGCTAACCGGAGGACTAGTATCCTCAAACACCACTCTTCTCACTTCAACCTCCTTAATCGGCTGTTTATGCATCTTAGACTCATTAAAAATGACATCACTACTTCTGATTACTGATCGTGTTTCAGGATCCCATAAGCAATATCCAAATTGTCCTTCTCGACCATATCCAAGAAAAATGCATTTCTTTGACTTATGGTCCAACTTCTGTCTACGATTCTTGGGTATATGAACATATGCTTCACACCCAAAAACTCGAAGATGATCATAATATGGTGGTTTCCCTGTCCATAACTCTTG
Organism: Ceratopteris richardii; assembly: GCA_020310875.1. Classification (NCBI taxonomy): domain Eukaryota; kingdom Viridiplantae; phylum Streptophyta; class Polypodiopsida; order Polypodiales; family Pteridaceae; genus Ceratopteris; species Ceratopteris richardii. The sequence continues at coordinate 119,020,136 of CM035424.1, forward strand.
TGCCACTTTCAGACCTTTGGCAGTACTAGGTGAAAGGTTAATCACATGAACTGCAGTCAATACTGCTTCTGCCCAAAAACCTTGTGAGAGGTTTGCATGATGCAACATAGAGACTACTCTATCTTGAATAGTTCTATTCATCCTCTCAGCTACACCATTCTGTACTGGGGTATAAGGAGCTGTAAACTCTCTACGAATCCCTCTACACTGACAGAAAAGGCTGAATTCATGTGAGGTATACTCACCCCCATTATCTGAACGTAAAGCCTTAAGCTTAGTTCCTTTTTCAGTCTCAACTGAAGCAAGCCATTTTCTGAAAGTAGGGAATACATCATCCTTCGATTTGATAGGATATACCCAGACTTTTCTAGTAGCATCATCTATGAAAGTAACAAAGTAAAGAGAACCACCTAAGGACCTAGTGGGCATAGGACCACACACATCTGTATGAACAAGATCTAAAGGCTGAATTGAAGAGTCAATGTGCGTTTTATGCACATTTCTGGTTTGCTTTCCATATTGACAATGCTCACAAAATGAAAAATCAGAGAAAGATAACACAGGTAAGTAGCCAGAACGAGAAAGATTTTCCATTCCACTACGAGATATATGGCCCAAACGACCATGCCAAATACAAGCCATAGGCTATTCAGTAACAACTAACAAGTGTTCTTTCTGTGATACAAATAAAGGGTAAAGTGAGCCAACTTTCCTTCCTTTTGCAATAACCATATTGCCCTTTGATATACGAAAGGACTGAGCATAGAAGACCACCTTGTAACCAAGGTCATCAAGTTGACCAACTGACATCAAACTGCGTGATAACTGAGGTACATGGCGTACATTATGCATAGTAAATTTTGAACCGTCAATGAACTACACAACCACATCTCCAATCCCCACAACATCACACTGGTAAGAGTCACCAAGTCTCACGGTACCAAGAGACTTTGCTGCATAATTAGAGAACCATTCTCTATGTGGTGTCACATGGAAAGAAGCACCAGAATCTAGCAGCCAGGTGTGGGAAAGAGAATTAGCCATAAGTGCCTCAGATGGCACAGTACTATCAAGTGTCAACACATCAGCATCATCAGAAATAGCATTAATTTCTTCAATCTTCACAGTCGAAGTAGATGGTGCAGGTAACTGTTTAACATGCCCATCAACATTCTGTCCTTTACCTTTAGCATTCTTTAATGCATAACAGTCTTTCTTCATGTGTCCTTTCTTATGACAATAATGGCATTCAATATCCCTCTTCCTTGATTTACTTCTGCTCTTATTCCGTTGACCATTCTTTTCCTTGTTCTTGCTCCTGCCACGTTGTTGATTCTTTCCTTGGTAAGAATCACGAACATTATATGCATCTCCACTCTGAATGCCAACCATAGATTTTCTACGAATCTCCTCACTCAAGAGTGCTCCACATATGTCATCATAGATGAGTTTACCACCTGGTGCACTATTGCTAATAGCTGTGCAAAATGTATCCCATGATGATGGCAGGGTGCATAACAACAATACTGCTTTCATTTCATTGTCCATATCCATTTTCTGAGCCTGTAACTGGGAGAATATGGCATCAAACTCATTTAGATGAGCAGCAACACTATCTGTGTCCTTCATACGAAGGTCGTATAATTTTCTCATCAGATATACTTTATTTGATGCCGTCTCTTTTTCATATGTATTGCATAACTTCTTCCAAAGCTCCTCTGCACTTTCACAGTCTAATACTGTAAAGTAAACATTATCTGCTAGGTGCAAGCGAATGGTAGACCTGGCCATTTCATCTAACTCATCCCAATCATCTTCATCCATGTCAGTAGGCTTCTTTGAAATCCCATTTACTGGCTTCCATTGCCTTCTTTGAATCAGCACATCTTTAATCTGATTCTTCCATAGAGCAAAGTTTGTGCCATCAAATTTTCGGATCTCAAAATGGTCTTTGCCCTGCAAGTTATAGCTCCTCCTCGGAACGCTAGCACTAGACCCTGATCCACCGGATGTGCCTGAGACCTCTGATGCCATGATCGTAGAGAACTGAATAGAATGACGATGGAGCTAGAAGAGTCCAAACACCAACAAATAAGTGTATCAAGGAGTAAATCGACCACTATATAGTTGACTAAACCAGAAATCTGGAAAAATTTTGCCAGAGTATCCTCTACAAAATTAGCATATGACCAGTGTCAAAGTATCATAAAACTGCAAGTACTAACATGTCTACCTGCATAGTGAATCACTGACTCCACTGCATATAATCAGTTACCCAATAGAAGCCAACTAGGCTTATCGAGCACCTATGAACAACTATCATACATCTCCTATGGCGAGGTTGGGTAAGTCTTCCACCTGCATCACCGAAGAGACCCCGACATCTAGGTGTCTCCCAGTTAAGAAAACCTCACCACGACCCTCTTTATCAAACGTAAAAGGCTTTATGCAAAGAACGTAACCGCTATATCAATGCCCACATGGACGTACATAAGCGGTATCCACAGAAGCGTACATGGTGTGTATGTGCTCAATATATGCAGTAAAATGAAACTAAAAGGCTGAATACACAGCCCAAAAAACTAGCCAATAACACCTGCAAGTGTCTGTCAACTTTGATGTTTTAGGCTTTAAAAACCTGCATAAATTTGCAGCGACTGCTCCCACCAAAACTGAAAACCCCTCGAGAAACCTGTAGTTTTACGAGTGTGGCTGAAAATACAGCCCCAAAGGTTGATATTTATTGTCTGAGAAGTACAAGGAACACTCTTCTTGATGTTCTTGGACCTGTGTGAAGAGAACTACGTGCGAAAGTACTCCGAAATGGCTCCAAAAACACCCCAAAATTGCTTCAGAAATAGGCTTTAAAAGCAAAAATGAAGCTTTGAGGGACCAAAACTTGTTCAACGTAATGCCAACCTTAGTCTTTCCTCTTCTTCAAACACCACAAGAGTGTAGCTTAGTGGCAAGAGATTGCCGCGGTTAAGCGAGCTCTGGGGGGAACAGTACTGGGATGGGTGACCTCCCGGGAAGTACCGGGAACCTCTATATTCCTTGATCGTTGAGGTCCTCCCTCGCGCGCAGCCAACGGCGCCAACGGTGACTTCGGTGACTCGGATGACAAGGTATGCCAAGGTCTATGCCTTGGTCGCCGCCTTAGTCGTAATTCAGAGAGCTATCAGTCCGAGAGTGAAGCTCAGTTCTTCAACATACCTGTGTGGACAGGTAGTTCATCTTTGTTAGTTGTGTTTCCTAATCAAAACTTGTCCAAATTAAGTTATTTATAGCTTGTTAGAAAGCTCTCTTTGTCTACTTTGATTTACTAAAGTCTCAAGTCCATTTTAGTTTTGTATTGAGAGCAGCAAGCTATCTAAGGTGCAGCTATTTGTCCAAGTGTTGGACATACAAGGGTGGTTCACTACACATTTCCGTTGTGCATAGGAGAACTCATTCTCCACAAGCTATTGAGCTTGGTAGATAGATAAAGAGATCTTAACATGAAGACTAAGTCTTTCTTACTATGACCTTGTCAACAAGAATTGATCAGACTTAGAACAAGGATATCCAAGTGACTATGATTGGAGCTGCTATAAATCTTGCGCAAGTAGTAAGGTTAGGATGAA
>CM035424.1:119028758-119031258 GCA_020310875.1 Ceratopteris richardii
ATTTTGTCAAATTCCACTTCTTGGAGTTAGAAAAAGATCATTTAGAAGCTTCCCATGGATTATTGTATATAATCCAAGAGAAATTCACATTTAGAGTGGATTAAAAGCTTGCTAAGAGCTCCCATTCAAGTTTTTGTATAAAAGCAAAAATCTTGATTTAGGCCTATTTTGGGGAGTGAATTAGCATGCACCAAGGGAGGATTTGGAAAGGTAAAAAATGGCTCAAGCATCTTCATATACCACTCTCTGAGGTTATGGAGAGAATTTTAGGATTTGCATGATGGAAGAATGCTTTTGGGCACCCCAAAAATCACCTTTTTACACTTTTTCCAGCCCCTCCAACAGTCCATTAGTTTGGCATGTCCCACTTGGAATGGCCATATCTTGGGCTAGGAAACTCCAAATTGGACGTGCTATGGCTCGTTTCGAAGAGCACAAGGTCTACTTTCATTTTATGAAAAGAAATTTTGGAAAGTAAAAATTTTTGCAGGTCTGAATAGGTCTGCAAAGTCTGAACAGTTTTTGGCAACTACCTTCCGGGAGCCATATCTTTCAAACCGGGAAGGCGATTTGAGTAATTTCACTTCGACCTATTTGCACATGCTTTATATTTTAGTTTATGAACTTTTGCAGGTCCTAAAGTGATTTTTGCAGGTCTAAAGAAGGATTACTAATGCATTTTTGAGCTAAATTTGCATTATTTTTGTAATCACCTCACCATGCTTTATGTTTTGAGAAGTGCTCCGATATTTTCGGACACTTCAAAGTGTATGTTAGGACCTGAGGAGGAAGATGCAGAGGTCTCGAAGCTTATCAAGAGCGATTGGATGCATGCAATTCCAAAATCAGAATACTCAGGGACGTATATTTTATGCTTTCTGGTATTTTATTCATGTTATGGCATGTCTGTATCTACATGCATAAATGGGATTGCATACATCAAGTGTTGATCATTGTTTAAGCTCTTAAAAGTATGGATCAACATGCAGGAAGTATACTTTTTGATTGTTTGCAAGAAAGAAGATTACAGAAACCATATGGCTATGCAACACCGGGAATGGTTGCTAGCAAATACTTTTGTATTTTTGCAGGTCATGGAATCCATATATAAGTTTATGGCGTGCATGCCATGGGCCTGTCAAGCCCTATGTTTTTGGGTGGCCTGAGTGCCACTGAGCTATGGTTTAAATTTTTTTGGAATTCCATTTCCTGGGGAAATGCTATCGAAATTTTTCCTACCGCATGGCGTTATATACGCACTTGCCTTTAGGTAGGAATGTTATGGCATCGTAGCATGCCCTTTCTGCAAGCATCAATAAGTTTTAGGCATACTTAAAAGCATGTATTTGATGGACTTAGGACCATCAGACTATTATATATAAGGCAACTTCGGTAGTAGCAGGATCCCTACATATAATCCTTATGGATTTAGACCATAGGATTGCTAACGGAAGGAGCTACACCTTCACCATTAGTAATGTGCACAAGCAATCCTATAGGTTCAGGAAGTTGCATTCAGGCTCGGGAGATGCATTTTGGATAATCTCCAAGTTAGTGAAGATTTATTTATCTTCACAAGAGTCTCACATGATGTATAGGAGACTTTGGGGTATCATGATGAATACCCAAAGAGTGACTAGTTTCACTCATGCACATCACTTGACCAAGTAGTGAAGCATTTTTGCTACACTACTAAGGAAACCAAATGGATGGGATCATAAAGATGGGTTTCATGAGATAGCATCGACGGATGCTTATGTGATTCGAGTGATGGTTAGGAAGGCCATTGGTATGGCACTAGCTCTATGGTATAGAGCATAGATCCCTTAGCAAGGAATAGTTGGGGTACCCAAGACATATATATGTATATCGGGATCTACAGAGAGGTACTTAGACTTAGTCTTTGTACCTAGGAACAAGTTGGTTTGGAACAGAAAGGGATATCCATTGTCACGTACTGACTAGAACCAAACTAACTAGTTCGAGGACATGGGACTCATTTCAGTCCACTGATATGATTTTAGTATACGGGATTCATTGGAGTCCACCTATATATTCCATTATATGGAATAGATATTCGGTTTAGTGTAGGTATGACACCGTGAATTGGAAGAAGTTTTCACTGGTATGGGACGGTGGAAACGACTTCCCTTTGAGCACTCTTCTTCTATGGCCAGGAAGAAAAGGACTCATCATTCATGGCATCATGTCTCACTAGACCAGAGGAGAGATCTTACTAGACATCTCCTACTAGGATTGGGAGTTATCCTTCACAGTATAGGGAAGATTTACTCTTCCAGTAGAGAATGTGATAGGTGATTTTATAACCATTGGTATCACATACTCATTTTTTAGTTTTCAGGAAGGATAATTCCATCAGTTTGATTGGATCGTATAGATCCATGCACAGAGTATGGTTGGCAGATATAGTTCTTCACTATGGATACACATATGTTTACGGTATCATGTCACATCATTGCTGACCATTTTAGTAGAGGGC
>CM035424.1:119036258-119058758 GCA_020310875.1 Ceratopteris richardii
ATAGATAGATAGATATATAGATAGATAGAATAATTAGATAGATAAATAGATAATTAGTTAGATAGATAATTAGACAGACAAGCGTATAGATAGATCGATAGATAGATAGATAGATAGAGAGAATAATTAGATAGATAAATAGATAATTAGTTAGATAGATAGATAGATAGATAGATAGATGAATAGATGGATGAATGGATGGATGGATGGTTAAGAAAGAAACTAAGTGATATAGGAAGAAAAATAGACAGATTAATAAACTGCACCCTTCGAGCTCATGTTTTATATTCATAAAGCACATGCTATAATATAAAATCATAAGCATATTCATTGTTAGTGTCACGTGCACATTGATACACTATAGTTTATGGAGGTTTCTCAACATATGGTCGATCTCTTTTCTTACGTGCATTCATGCATCTTCTTGTGTTGGAGCTCCTACATTGAGAGAACTTGGGATGCGTGAATGCATACATAATAAAGGATGGGGAGAGAGAGAAACTCAATAGGAGAACGTGTGTCATTTTTTAATAGTGAAAGATAAACATTCTCATGGGATTATAGAATCTTATTTTACAAAGACAAAATTGCTCTGTCTTGTGTGTCTCTCAAATTTTTTTTCTTTTACTTTTGTGCTCTCTTGGATTGCATGCTCAAGCATTGCCACATCCTTTTTTAAAGAGGAAGTTTGGCCGAAACTTAATCTTCTTTATAGCTTGAATTAGATTGAAAGAACAACTGTATAGATGAAGGGGCATTGAATCCATGGGACCCACATATCTCACAAAACAAGGGTTAGACTACTCGAAGATGACACTTGCAAAGCACTGCATGAAGGCAACTGGTTTAACTTTGCCCGAAAGCAATACACTGACATAGGACCCAATTGTCCTGTCGTAGAAAGAAGCTTAACCCTCTCCCTCGTCTCAAGAGACGAAAGACTCAAGCTTAACAAAGAGAGACCCAATACCACATCTTTGCATTCTAGACCCAATACACAAAATTCTCAGGAGTGAGCCAATGTGTAAAAGAGAAGCTTTTCTTTGCCCATCGATGATGGGCCCTTCTTTATGGGCAGTTGAAAGATCAAGATACACATCTGGCTCCCTCATTTTCTGTCGAGAGCGTCCTCGCCATGGCCACGAGTTCTGCCGCTGCAGCAACAACGCCCGCGGTGGCAGTGAAGAAGGCTTCCATAGACGAGAGGTCTGATAATGAATCTGCAATTTCGAATTCCGTCTCCAATTCTGCGCCCACAACTAACCCTAGCATGAGGCCTTCGAGGTGGAGTGATGCTCCACGGACCAATGATGGCCATTCTGCGTCCGAGCTTCCTCCTCAGAAGAAGGTAAAAAATGAAGCATCTTCTCTTTCAAACTCAGGTGACAGTGTGACAGGCGTAAAGGAGTGCCCTCCAGGTCTGCCGTACACGCAGAACCCCTCATCAACCGTAGCTGTGCCAAGCTATGGGGCCCTTTCCGATCAACCGAGCACTGGTTACGGTGCGCAGCAGCAAAGCACAGGCTACCAGAGCTATGGATCTCAGTATCAACCGAATCCTCCTGTCCATGGAAGTTTTGCGCCAGGTTCTGCCAAGGGCACGGGAGCTCTCTTCTATAAAACAAAACTGTGCACCAAATTCAAAATTGGTGCTTGCACCTTTAACGAGAGATGTCACTTTGCACATGGAGTTGAGGATCTTCGTAAGCCACCTCCTTTTTGGGAAACTATGGCTGCCACAGGCTCCACTGCTGGTGCATCAGGAGGAACTTTTCCAAGGCCTAAAACAAGGCCTTGCAAGTATTTTGCAGAAGGCAATTGCCCGTACAATGAGAGATGCAACTTTTTGCATGGAAATGAAGATCCACAGAGAGTTCAGGGTTCAAGTGTCACATATGGTTCCTATGCGACCTCCGGCATTCAGCAACCCATTGTAGCACCAGGTGAATCCCCACAAAGCATTTTCTGTATCGCTATTTATCAAGGCATGCAGTGGATTCTGTAACTTACGTTGATTTTGTGGGTGGGTGTGCTTTTGTGTGCTTGTGCATTGAAAATTCCTTTTGGAGTGTTTTGAACACGTTCAAATATGTTTTCGTTTTCCTGTCTGACATTGCATAACTGAGGAGTGCTTACTGTTTCTTAAAAATGTTGTTCAAGTTTTCTGTAGTATTGATGTATGAAAATCTATGGGTAATCAGATAGATTAAGTTATACGATATTTTGACCCATTGATCCTCTTGAAAACTTATAAAGTGAGTCTAATGCTTTTGCATCTGAATATTCTGATGCTTGTTTCTTCCAAATATAGGAGGGTCACAGTTGCCATTAATTTCCTGCTGACTTCTGAACACTTAACTCTATGATCCTTGTATGGTGATAGTGTTTCTTCATTGCTTGTATTTTTACGTGAAATGTCTGTTTCAGTTCATTGTAATGATGAAGACATGGTTGACTGGATATGCACTTCTACTCTTACTTATTACCTTGGCACATGCACATGAAATCTTTGGACTTATTCGGAGTTTTCCCCCCTTTCAGAAATTTATTTTTCAGTAAGTAATGCTTGAATTTACATTATACGTACTGGCACATGAACTCAACGGAATGTTGTATGTCAAGTTCCAACTATCAAAACTGTTTAGATGTAAAATATGTGATTTAAGTGGGGAATCTTTTGTTGTTATTGATTTCCACTGTGTTTAAACATACAGCACAACCCCAAGGATATAGTGGAGGTTCAGCTTATCCCAATGGAAGCAGTGTTTCTACAAGCATGCAGTATCCCAATACCAATCCAGGATATTCCATTCCTTCTCCGTATGTCATGCCAAGCTCTGTGCCTCCTTCAGTCTCAGCACCCTATGGAACTCAGCCAGAGTACTCACCAGCAGGATCCATGGTGCCAAGCATGACCTCTTATGGAAGTACACCAGTTACTGCAAATACAGGTAACCCCTATCCCAGTGTCCAGGATGGTACAAATGGGGCTTCTGCTAGTTATAATTCATGGGGGGGTCCTGGGTACTCTTCAAATCCTGCTGCAGCTTATGGGCAAACCAATCAACATGTTACCAATCAAGGTTATCAGACAGCATCTTGGATGCCTAATTATGCAGGAGCAAGTACTTATTCCAAGCTAGACAGTTTGGCCACAGCTCCTCAGTGTCAAGAACAAACACAACAGAGTCAGATTGTGCACCCACAACAGAATCAGGTTTTGCAGCCACAACAAAGTCAGGTAGTGCAACCACAACCCAGTCAAGTTGTACAGCAACAACAGAATCAGGTTGTGAGCTCAGCACCTTATGCACAGGGTGTATCTCAACTAGGTGGTGCATCAACTTACACAGATGCAAGCCAATATCAAAGTGCATATGCAGGAGCGGGATATTCAAACCCTCAAGTAGACTATGTTGCCAGGTACAACATGGCTGAACCATGGGGTGGGCAAACACAGTGATTGCTTATCCAATGAAGATTGATATCCTGATTTTGGGTGCGAATTCTTGAGGTGGTTTTGAAGTACGAGCATCTGTTCATCAATGCATTTGGATATGGCTCCCCTCTTTTGCAATGCTCTGAAAGACCACTTACCTGCAGCCTCAAGGTGTGCAATCCAAGTAAGTTTAAACCTTGTATGATGAGTGGTAGAATTCAGAAGTGCACAGACGGCCACCTTGTGCTGTTTCATTTTATGTATTTTCATTGTGCAGGGGTTTCTGATCCTATTCTAAGTACTTAATCAGTGATAGGTTTACTAGGACAATCGGCATACTGTGGTTATTTAGTTGATATTAGTTGTGGCTCTGTAGAATTATAGAAACTAATTGCTTCTTTCTGTGATAACAAGCTGTACTTTGAAATATAAAGGCAGAATCAACTTTTGTTCTATCTTTAACTCTTTGAGAGAGTATGTTGATTGCATGCATGAGAACAGTGATGTTTGCACCATATGGACTTTATGACATACAATCATTTAAAATCTGTATATATACATGCATTTACAGAAATTGCACATAGGGGTGTGTGTGTGTGTGTATATATATATATATATATATATATATATATATATATATATATATATATATATATATGTATGTATGTATGTATGTATGTATGTATGTATGTATGTATGTATGTATGTATGTATGTATGTATGTATGTATGTATGTATGTATGTATGTATGTATGTATGTATGTATGTATGTGTGTGTGTGTTATGTGTGCATCTGCCATCCATTTACGCATTTTATGTATGTATATAGGTGGATGGATGCATAGATAGACATACATGTGTACACATGTTGACATTCTTGCATTGGTTCAATCCTAATGTTATGCATACTTGAATATACACGAGAGAGAGAGAGATAGATAGATAGATAGAGAGAGAGAGAGAGAGAGAGAGAGAGAGAGAGAGAGAGAGAGAGAGAGAGAGAGAGAGAGAGAGAGAGAGAGAGAGAGAGAGAGAGATAAATCCTATTTGTGAATATTATATAATACATTCTTTTTGGACGTTAATTTGTAACCCAAAAATTAGGTTAGTATTTGAGTGGTTAGATTTAGGAGATAAATCTCTTAATCACCCTCTATCCTTTGAGAGCTTTCTATCCATACCCCATATGTCTATATTGAACTTTATCTTGACCCTCAAATATGAAACCCTAATTTTTTGTCATAAAGTCAAAGGTCAGCAACATTCGACAATCAGAATCAATAAAAGACCTTCGATCAGATCACGATATATTTTAGATCAAAAGCATAATAATAAAGTCAACCAAAAACAAGATCAACCCACATGGATTTTATTAAAAGCACATTGAAAAAAACCCATGACTCACGTTAATTCATAAAAAGCAATTTCGGCTAGCTTTTCAAGAGTATTTTTACCATTGCTTTTTGTGCTAGTTTTTGGCTATATAAGGAGGACATAATCACATGTTTGATTAGTACAAGCTTGAGAGCATCTTCATACTTTCTATGTGGAGGGTAGCCTTGCTCTCTATCACTTTTGGGTAGAGTCTATTACACTAAGAGCGGAGCAAAGGTGTGGAGATCCTTTGCTGCCTAAAGATGAGAGTTTTGCCTATACTCGAGGAGTTACATCACCTTTACTTTAGGTCTGCATCTTCCATCCCCTATGGTTTGAGAGCTTATGTTGAGGCTTTGCTTCAGCTGATTATTGAAGGTCTTGGACTGCCATACCTTAGCCCATTCTTCACATACAAGATGAGTAGTGAGTTGGTTTATGTTTTGATGTATTTTTTTTTAATTCATATGTATGTGTATGCTCTCTTGGTGTGTTTATATGAGTTCTTTTGTATCTATCATGCCTCTTGGGCTAACAATTTGATATTAGAGAGGTTTTTTTGTGGGTCCAACATGCCCCTTTATAGATACAACTAATTCTTTTGTAGGTAGAGCTTATTCTTATGTAAGATCTTATGAAGCTCAACCAATGTACACATTGAGCATTAGATACAAAATTTTGCACAGGGCTCTTTCCGTCTCTTCTCTACCTCTCATTGCTCTTTTTGAATCATCTGCAAGTTAGCCAAACCTTGGTCATCCTCTTGTCAACTTTACCTAGTCAACTCTATGTAAAAGAGGCAAAGTTGTAGATCTATGGACAAACTTGGTCAAAGAGGTACTTCTCAAGATAATTTCGTCACATAGGCTAAAACTTCAAATTTTAGAGCTAATTTCTCAAGTTCTCTTTTAGTGTTTATATTGTCCTACTTGCTTTGTGCAAGATTTCTTCACTTATTTTGTGTAAAGTTGTTGGTATGCTTGTGTAGTGTAACATTAGTTTTCTCTTAGTGCCCTTAGAGTTTCTTGTTAAGGTACTTTTTGTACATACACTCTGTCTTGTTCATATCGTGAGGTTGTGAGCATTCTTGTTTTTGGAGTGTCTAGTCAATCTTGTCTAGTGAGTATCTTTTTCATTCAGTTTGTTTAGATTCTTTCCTAATGGGTGATCAATTTAATGTCCTAGGTGTACAATTCGTGATGAAAAGCTTGAAGGATTCTTCAACTGTCCATATTGGAGTTTCATGCGTAAGACTCTTTTGATAGCAAAGGATTTGTGGGATTATGTGACTAATGATTTACCTTGTCCTACATGACCTAGATCTAGACCTACAACTTCAAGAGGAAGAAGAAGAGAAGTACTTTGATGAAGCTTCTACTTCCACTTCTAGCACATAAACCATACTCGGACAAACTCAAGTTACTGAAGGTCAAGCTTCTAATGATCAATGTAGATGGGATTCCAGAGATGTCCAAGTCTTTGCTCTAAATTACTCTTTCAATTAAGAGGTTAATGATTCCTCATGTATGACTTTGTACGACATCTAAAGAAGCATGGGATAAGCTTGAGGATCTCTTCTATTGTCTCAATTGCTAGAAAACAATATTTGAAGAGACAATTACATAATCTTAGAATGGAAAAGGTAGTTCCATGCAAGAACACCTAATGAGAATTCAAGATATATGTCCCTTTTCACGATTTTTTTCATTCGGGACATTGTTGTTAAGTTGCAAAGCTTCTTGTTGATGGAAGAACAATTGGGGATCAATCTTGACGTGCAAGAATCCATGCAATGTTTAGATTTAGTCTTGGTTACCAAAGCAAAGGGAAGAGGTACCAAAGGTAAAGGTAAAGGCAAAGGTAAGATGAGTTCTGCATTTAATTCTAGTTATGGCTTCCATAGTGATCAAAGTGATTTTAATGAATTAAAGAATCTTTGTGAAAAGCAAAAGACCTATAAGAAAGGGAATTGTTATTATTGCAAGAAACTGTTCATTACATAGATGAATGTAGAATTAGAAAAAGCTAAACTTAGAAGTGAATGTAATGTTGTAGATGATGATGTGGATCCTATGTCTAGTGAAAATCCGTTAATAATATGAACATAACAAAGTGATTGTGATTAAGACCTTCGTGTTTCTTGCAATTTATTGTCCCCCCCCCCCCCCCCCCCCCCAAGTCTAATGTTTGGTCCATTGATATTGGTCTTCTAAACACACCACTCCACATTTAGAATTGTTTTCAACCATCTCATCACCCAAGCCAAATTTTATGTAAATAACTAGAGTTTTCCTATTCATGGCATTGGAATAATCTTTCTTGGGCCCAAGAGTGGTGGGACATATCGACTCCATGTCCTATGTGCCAAATATAGCTAGAAACTTGACTTTCTCTTTCTTCATTATTGAAAATATTTCGACGACATACACAGAGATGTATCTTTCTCCGCCCAACCATATGCCTCTATATATAGTTGCTCTAATCAATGAGGACCACAAATGTAACTAGAGTGCACAAGTGCATGTGCAATCTCCACCATTTCTTTAATATCTTCTAGTAGAGTCTACTAGTGGTTGAAGTGATCTTCACCGCTACATTAGTACCTTCCACTAGAGTCCACTAGTGGTTGGTGTACACGCCACTCAAGTTAAGTCTCTCTGAGCTCAAGTTAACTCATGTTAACTTGAGTTAGAAGGCTCTTTGGGCAAAACTCTCTCCCCATGCTCCCCACGTGGTTTGAACCCAAGACCTCCTCTTTCACAACCTTGAGACTTAACCACTAGGCTAATCACTTGTTTAAGAGAGCATATGAAGTTATGCTTAAGTCTAATCTCTAGAGCTTTGGCCATACACATGAGTGACCAAATGATGTCCGATTTCATATATGTCTCAACCAACCGGACCCTTCGATCCTAGACTTACTTTATTACATTCTTCCCCCCTTGGGAAAGATTTTCGTCCTCGAAAATAAAGCTATATAAATACTCTAGGCATCCCTTGAGCTTCATGTACAAATTGTACATGATCACTTTGTGTGTTGTTTCCCTGTATCCTTCCCCTTAAGAAGTCTAATAAAAGATCATCTTAAAGGTGGGAAACCGTCTTAGTGGTGCTACTATCTAATATCTCCCATGTATACCTAGTTTTCAAACTATTTCTCCCATAATATATAACATCATCAAAATGACCTAAGTCCATATGATATATCCTCTATGGAGTAATAATATGAAAAACAGATGTAAGGTGCCAAGCTTATAAGCTTGATCATACCAAAATGGAGACAATAAACCATAGAATCCAAAGTCCCATAAAAAGTGACTCCAAACCTATCTAGACTCCATATGATAGACTTATCCTCATTGCACTCTAGGTCTTCCTAACCTTGAGTGTACTCACAAGTGATAGTTTTTACCTAAACCATCCTCATCTATGCATATCCATCATTCTAGCTCTCATAAAAGAGTTCCTTGGAAGTAAAATGAATTGCTATATTCCACTAACCAAGAAGTCTTTGGTTTGTCAGCCATTACCTTAGGACTAAGCTTTCTTGGAAGAGCATTTATTGGCACTAATGCGAACTCTATAATTTTCTCTTCCCTCTAGTTCGCCATATAAATGCAAAAAAGCATTCCTACATGAGATTCATATAATCTCTAAGTACCCATGCTCCTAGTTGATGTTTGATCATCATCCTCATGATGAAACACCACCTAAGATTTTGGTAACCCAATAAGTTAGATCTATCTCTATCTCCTAGAAAACCTAAAAAGAAGAGTCATAACTCTACTCAAAGTCTCACTAATGTCAATAACTAGATCATCTCATCTAGGCAAGGACCGTCACTAGAAATAAACGTAGCTGCTTCTCTCTAGACTCTGCAGGTGAGACTCAATCTAGCCACCATGATTAACTAATCTCCCTATTACCTTTGATAGAAGAGTGCCACTCCTATCTAGACAATCTGAACATAAGAAAGTGAAACTCTCTCTCTCTCTCTCTAATTTCATCTAAGGAAAGAGCTCTAATAGTGGAATTTATTCCACTTTCCCTTTCCTTTTGAAAGAGATTCTGTTGAATCCAATTGCTCTACTCATCCATAGCTGAGAACATACATATTAGTTCTCCATGGTTTCCTTCAAAAATAGTGGAGAAGCAAACTCCCATGTGAAAGAATATATGAAAGGGTAGAGTAAATAAATTCCTTCTAAAATACGGACTAAGAGAGGTTTTCTAAACACCTCTTCTCTTTAAAGGATAACATACTTTATTCTTCTCCTAAGAAGAAATCATGTTTTCCTTTCCTTTTTCTCTTTGAAAGAACAAGAGCTAAAGTGAGATCTTTCCTCGATCTCTGACCTTATTCCCACTTTGTCCTTTCCTTAAAACATAGATTTATGAATTTATTTGCTCCGCTCTTCCATACTTATGCATAATCCCTCATTACATGCATTCCTATGAAAATGGAGAACGAATTTCCCATAAAAAATGAAGCTGTATATGATGAAGAGTGGAGAAAATAAATTCCTTCTAAGGATCAAAGCCCTTTGCCAAAATGGTTAGCAATGATATGACATGATACCATAGCAAACAGATGTGTAGCCATACAGAAGAAACTATCTCTGTCAATGATCCTCTCTGCATGGACCCTTATGATCCATTCATACCAATGGAATTATTCTGCCTTAAAACTATAAAGTGAGTATGCGATATCAATGATGATAAAATTGCCCATATCATCTTCTATTGGAAGAATAAATCTTCCCCAAACTATGAAGGATAACTCCCAATTCTAAGGAGATGTCTATTAAGAACTCTCTTATGATCTAGTGAGTTATACCCCCATGAATGATGAGTCCTTTTCTCCCTAGCCATAGAAGAAGAGCGCTCAAAGCGAAGTTCTTTCCATCGTCCCATACCAATGGAACCTACTTCCAATTCATGGTATTATACCCATACTAAACCAAATGTATATTCCATATATATATATATATATATATATATATATATATATATATATATATATATATATATATATATATATATATATATATATATATATACATACAATGTGGAATATGTGGGTGGACTCAAATGAATCCCATATCCTCGAACTAGTTTAGCTTAGTTCTAGTCAACATGTGACAATGGATATCCCTTTCTGGTTTCCTTTCCTTAGTAGTGAAGCAAAATTACTACAATACTTAAGTGATGTAGATGAGTGAAAGTAGTCACTCTTTTGGGTATTCCTAATGATACCCATAGTCCCCTAATCATGTTGTGAGACTCTTTTGAAGGTGAGTAAACCTTCAATACCTTGGAGACGATAATAAATGTATCTCCCGTAATCCTCTATGCAACTTCCCAAAACCTATAGGATTGCTTGTGCACATTCCTAATGATGAAGGTATATCTCCTCTTGCTTAGCTGTCCTGTGGTCTAAATCCACAAGGGTTATGCGTAGGGATCAAAGTACCATTGAAGTTTCCTTCTCTATGTATATACGTGAGGAAGCATAAAATCACTAAACTTATTATATACCTAGTTCCCGTTATTAAGATGGAGCTCTCATATATCCTATCTGGTGGTTACCTAGTTCCCGTTATTAAGATGGAGCTCTCATATATCCTATCTGGTGGATTCTCACGAATCCCATATGGTATAACTAGACTAGCTTGCTTATGATACAAAGATCATCAATCTACCAAGATGAGCTAGTTATGAAGTACCAATATAGGTACTTACTAGATTTCCTTACTATATGGCATCCTATCTAACTTCCTCTCCGAGTGGAATCCATTGCTCATAAGTGAGCTAAGGTCAATATTAAGACCTATGTGAGTCATGTGAGCATGAGTCAATGCTCCTTGTAAAACTCATAAGTGATGCCAAACACTCTAAATGGTTTCCATATAAGCTATGCCATCAAGAATAGCTAGCTCTAATGTCAGTTGACTACATTGACTTCTAAGAAATCCAAAATATGATTCCATATGGGCAGTTTTCTCAACACCCCATAGTCTCTAATACTAAGAGACTTTCTTTGAAGGTTCATTACCTTCACTAACTATAGAGTTCAACTTACTCACTCTTTGGACTCTTATCATATGTACCCCTTAGTCTACCTAAAATAATCCATGAGACTCCAATGAAAATTAATTGATCTTCTCTAAAGTGGAAATGATTAGGATTGTATCTCTATACTTAATAATTGTGAACTTTTGAATACATGAGTGACCAAAACATGAGTGCACTTTTAAATACATTAATAGGAGTGCATGAGTGACCAAACGATGTCCGATTTCGTATTTGTCTGAATCAATTGGAACCTTCAATCGTAGACTTACTTTATTACAGAAAGAAAACTTGCCTATTACTTTTGATGGGAAAAAATGCCTTGTTATTGACTAGAATAAGGAAGAATTTTGGTTTTCTGGTATTGTTTCTAGAGGTTTGATCAAACTTTATTATCCAAATACCAAGAAAACTTGTGATAATTTTTTTGTGAGCAAAGTGAAAGACAAATCTAGTCAAAATTTTGAATTTACATTCTTGCATTTGATTTTCTCTTCATAGAATGATTATGATGTTTTGGATACTATTCATCATGCAATTAAGAGCTTTTTTACATCCTCCAACTCTCAAACATCCTTTGTTTCACATGCTCCACTTGCACTTGTTTCTTCTCTTAATCCTTCTTTTGCTTTAGCTCCAAGAATTTTTGGAAAACCACAAACCTTAGCCAAGTCCTTACCTATCATGAAAAAGAGTACATATCTTATTTGTGATATTATTATTGATGAAATTCTTATGAGCATTATGGAAGATAACCTTGAGATAGATACAAATGCTTTTGAAGATTAAGTGTAGAAGATATATATGTATTTGAGAAGGTGGTGGAATGCATCTTTGTCAAAATTCAAATTAGACTTAGACAATAATGATTCAACACCTTGAGATTATTTAAAGATCAAAGATTGATGGAATTTAAATGGAATTATGGCTACATGGACTATCAAGGATTTTATATTCTTTACATATCACAAAATCTTTGAAACTTATGGATGTCACTTTTTTTTTTGGGGTAATAACAAGGAAGATGATTTCATTTCAAATTACTTTGCAAAATCTATCTAAAGGGAGGTTCATACCTCATAGGAAATTTGTCAAGGAAAGAAGATTGCAGTGAGAAGTTTGAACATTATTCTTTAATCCATACCTACCAAAAAGCTTCATACAAATAGAATCTATGGGGGGGTTGTAGGAGATAGATCTTATTTGTGAATACTATAAGTCTATATGTATTCTTTTTGGGCATTAATTTGTAACCCAAATATTTAGTTAGTTTTTGAGTAAAACCCTAATTTTGGTCATAAAGTCAAAGGCCAACAACAATCAACAATCAAAGTCAATAAAAGACCTACGATTAACTATGGATATATTTTATATCAAAAACATAATTAAAAAGTCAATAACCAAAAGCAAGATCAGCCCACATGGATTTTATTAAAAGCACATTGGAAAAGACTCACGACTTCCAAGTAGTACTTGATAGAGAAGAGTTGGGGATATGTGAGTTCTCCTTGTGATGCATGTAAGCTCTTCATTTCCAAGGTCTTTGTGTGTAGGTGGATACTTGGCATGATATGTGAAAAATAATGGTACCTAACTTAATAATTAATAATTAATAGTGTACCTACCTCGCATATTCCCCTAATGTCAAACTAGGAGGGGATTGTTGGAAAATGGTGTTATGGGGGAAACCTTCCACAAAGGGATCCCACTTGCAAGTTATAGAAAGACAAAAGATGTTAAAGAAAGACAAAAGATGTTAAAGAAAGACAAAAGATGTTGGTCAATAATTGGTCAAAGGTAGATCAAAACATGTCAAAATGGTCAAAATATGCAGATAAAAAAAACATTATGTGAAAGTGCTCATCAAGAGTTTTAATGATATATAACACATAGATGTTTGGTAGTAGATGGATGGTCAAGAACAAAACCCTAGTTACATGGTTAATACATGAAATTTGAAAAGCATGGAAAAACTTTTGTAAAACCTGAAAAACAAATAAAATTATAATATTGTAAACTGTGATTTTAGACTTGAAAAAAGTAAGCCTCTTGGATTCCTTGCCATGATTTGTGGCAGAAACTTCAGGATGAGCTTTTTGAGGCTTTTTTGGTTGAAATCAAAAGCTCATGTGGTTTATACAAAGATAGAATCATAGACACATAATTACTATCTACTTGGAGTAGTTTTTGGCCTTGGAGATGGTGTTTCTTTCACTTGCAGGAGGTGGAGTTGTGTTCATCATCCTTGAAGTGTGCAAGCTTACCTATTTGGAAGAGATCATCTTCAGTTATGGAGATTGTGGAGTTATGGGTAGTTTGTATCTCATGCACATTATCTATGCTACCTTGTAACTTTATGTACTTCATTTTGGAATGTATGGAATATGTATGGAGCATGGCTCCTTTTCTCTCTCTCTCTCTCATGTCTTTACGATTCTCCATCTTGTCTCTATTTTGTTAAAGTATAGAATCTACAAAGATAAGAAGCCCTTTAGGGTTATGGCCATATATACAAAAGGGAGGGTGGAACTCCTAAAGAGGGAAGGAAGTGCATGGTGGTGCTAAGTGTTTCATACACATCACTATCGGAATATATTGACAAATATCTTTACTGATTTTTGGTTTTCTAGTTCAAAGTTTGTTGGAAATAGCAACCTTCCACAAGAGGCCTCCACATATTTCAAGAGAACTTTCAGAAAATTCCGGTTTTATGGCAAAGTCAACCAAGGTCAAATCAAGTTAAAATATTCTCAAAATGGTTCTATAGGATTTTGAAAATTTAACATTTGGATACTCTTATTCGAGAGCTATCTATTGATATACATAACACATATCGTTTGGAGCATATTTGAGGGTTCAATAGTCAAACCCTAATTTGTAGGTCAAAGTTAAAGTTCTTTCAAAAAGCCAATAAAAAATTAAACTCAAAGTTGAGACATGGCAACCATTTGATGGTCTTGATCCAATGATTACAATTAAAAGAACAAAAAACAAGCTCGATAAAATAAAGCAAGGCGATTAGTAATTCCACTTTTTATAGAAATCTATGCTTTTTGTTTTTTTAGCTTTATTGTTTTGAGTTTTTCGTGCACACAAATAACCATAAAAAAGATAACTCTATTACACTTTTGATCATCACTTCTATATGAGCCAACCTTGAGGTTGGTTAGAGGAAGGTCTCTCTTCACCTTGGAGGAATCGGAGCTAGGTTTTCTTCATCTTCAACAAGGAGGGAAGTAGCTTATAAGTGTTGTACTCCATTCATATATTCGAGGGCAGCAGCTTGAAGCTTATCTGTACTTGGAGGAGATTCGTCATCTTTTGGAGAATGTGAAGTTATGAAGAAAGGAAGCAGCAAGGGCATTTTCATGCATATGTATATGCTTCTTTGTAGCATTCATGTACTTCATATTTTTGGAATATATGGCATATATGTGGAGCTTTTCTCCTTCGTTTCTGTATGATCTTGTCTATTCTCTCTCCTGTCTCTATTTCGTTTATGTCTCTATATTGATTGTGCGCCTTAAAAACCAACAATTGGTATCAGACGAGGTGGAAATAGTGCACATAGAGCATGTTCAGAATAATGCAGCTTATTAAAAAATAAGAGCATCATGGCATACACAAGTCAAGCTCAATTCATTAATTAGGAGGTGGAAGCAGGTCTTTCATGAAGGAAGTTGTCCAAAGCTTGCTCAATATATGAACCAAGGGAAGCTAGCTCCAAGAGGGGCCACATCTGTCGTATTTGATTGCACAAGCAATCATACACATATTTTGTATATGTTTTTACTATATAAGATATCATATTCAATTTTTTATCAGATTGTTTGCAAAATCAGCTGGTGAATAGATTATGTGAGCAAGGAGGGGAAACATACCTACATTCTCCTTATGGTGGACTTGTTTCTCACCTTGTATTTGTATATTTTGTGTTACTTTGATAGGTGTAGATGAAGACATATGA
Organism: Ceratopteris richardii; assembly: GCA_020310875.1. Lineage (NCBI taxonomy): Eukaryota > Viridiplantae > Streptophyta > Polypodiopsida > Polypodiales > Pteridaceae > Ceratopteris > Ceratopteris richardii. The sequence goes on from CM035424.1 coordinate 119,051,111, forward strand.
TTGATACATGATAAGACCTGCTCAACCTTGAGAGTTGAGGAAGTATGTTGGAATCGACATACTATTTACAGGCATTTGATGTCAAGTCTATCATCCCTTTGTTTGTCTCTATCATTCCAAGCAAATATACTCTTGGAATGTGTGAGTTCTCTTTGTGATGTGTTTATGGGAGGACTCGTGAGTCATCATGATCAAGGTCCTTGTGTGTTTGTAGACACTTGCATGACACCATATAGAAGATAAGAATTTTACAGGTACCTATATTAAAATGTTATGAGAATATTATCAGCTAACAAAATATATACCTATCTGACTTATACCCCTTGTGTCAGGTTAGGAGTGAATTGTTGGAAATAGCAACCTTCCACAAGTGTTGCACGTATTTCAAGAGAAATTCCAGGGAATTTTAGTTTCATGGCAAAGTCAACTAAGGTCAAATCGAAGTCAAAATGAGCAATTTTTGTAATCATTTTTTATTTCAGATTTGAATACTACTATTCAAGAGCTATCTGTTGGTATATAGGCTATAGCATATATCATTTGGAGTATATTTGGGGGTTCAAAATTCAAACCCTAATCAAAGTCAAAGTTCTTTTAAAAGTCAATAAAAAATCAAAGTCAAAGTTGACACATGGCAGTCATCTGATGGTCTTGATCCAATGACTACAATCTAAACTACATAAAGCAAGTCAGATAAATTAAAGATGGGTCATTAGTAATTTTGCTTTTTATGAAAATCTACGCTTTTTATGTTTTAGCTTTGTTGTTTTGAGTTTTTCATGGGCACAAATAACTATAAAAAGATCAGCCCAATACACTTTTGATAATCACTTCTATGTGAGCCAACCTTGAGCTTGGCTAGAGGAAGGTCTCTCTTCTCCTTGGAGGAGTTGGAGCCAAGGTTTCTTCATCTTCAACAAGGAGGGCAGAAGCTTGTAGCTGCTGTACTTGATTCATATATTTGAGGGCAGCAGCTTGTTATCTATACATGGAGGAGATTCTTCATCTTATGGAGATTGTGAAGCTGTGAAGAAAGGAAGGAGCAAGGGCATTTTCATGCATATTTATATGCTTCTTTCTAACATTCATCTACTCCATATGTTGGAATATATATGTGGTGCTTTGCTCCATTTCTCTGTGATTTTGTCTATTCTCTCTCATCTCTCTATTTCATTTATGTCTCTATATTGATTGTGGGCCTTAAAAACAAACAAACTTCTCGTATATCTCTTAAGGCAATTGCACACACCTTGGTGCTTCTGCCCAAAATTTCAATAATGATTGATTTTGAAGTAAAATTTCAGAATTTGAATTTCGTCATTTTGACACCCATAACGTGCAAAGAGTGAAGCCTTGCCGCACTCCAGGGGTGAGGTAGCTGAATTCGGTTGCATCCTTCGTAGGTGAGGTCCTTCCTAATACATGACAATTCTTTTTGGGGACTAAGCCCCTTTTTCGGATCCTTTTGGCGGGAGTGACGATGTTCTCCCTCTTCCAATCCCACACATGGGGGATGACAAGATCATGAACTAGTTTGTATGCGAAGAGTTGTGGCATTTAAGGTCTATTAGGACTTTCTCACTTGATATTAACAATGAGATGGGAGACTTTGACCTAGTTGCCATCTCCTCCTTTAAGTTGATGCCATACCTTTTTGGGGGGCATTGGGTATCTCAGTGCACTCGTGTCCTTGGGGTGTGGGTTGATCACGACTTGGTAGCGCAAGTTGGAAGGTTGCGTATAAGTTTTCTTTGGGAGATGAAGCGGCACATAAATTCTCTTTGTGAGTGGGATACCTCTTGAGTCCCCATCATTGACTCACAAAATAAAACATTTTCAAAGAAAGGGCATATAGAAGCAAAATGAGAACTCATAGACCTTTTCAACTCTTCTATGAAAAGAATTGGCATACATAGACCTCAAGAGCAGCAAATAGACCAGCTGTACTCAGAACTGTTAAGTTTGATAGGCTTGACTAGACATATGCAAATTTGATTAGAGCTGAACAAACCTACCAAGAGTTGCTTGGAGTTGATTGTAGCAGGTTTGAGTTGATTAATGGTTGTTGTTCTGGGAAATGAACAAATTTGACGGCTTTTAATGAAAAAAATCCAAGATTTCTTCCATTTTAAGGTGGAATTGCAACACTTAGATATTCTGTAGGAGTTTGGTCACAATGAAATTGAAGAACTCCAAAAATATTCAAGATGAAGTCCATTATTTCCAAGTGTAGTTGAATCTAGGTCAAACTAAACTGATCAAATCATTGGAAAATAGACAAGTGTATGTGTAGAAGTTTACTCATGAAAGCTTGGAAAGCCAATCAAATACTAGCATAAGAATTACCTCTAGGCCAAGATCACAACACATCGACAACTTTAAGAAGAAGAAGAAGAAGCTATTCATTGATTGTTTTCACTTAACTTTGAAGAGTACAAAACTTGTTTAAAAGTAATTACAAATAAGCCACCACAAGAGCCCTAAAAAGCTGAAAATGAAGGAAAAAAGTTACATATCCATGCATCAGTTTTCAGTCACAAAAAATCAGCTTTCTTCATAAAAGTCTAGTTTCTGTTGTTTTGAGGTCATAAATTAATTAAAACAATTTTTTTTTTTCATGCAAAAAATCTGAGTTCCTGATAATTGAAGGTATTGAGATGTTTTAAGGGGTTTTTAATGACAGTTATGAAATGTACTTGCCTAGTGGTATTGTGTCCAAAAATGTGGTTGACTTTCACTCAATGATGACTATTGACCAATCTCTTTGATGAATACTTGTCCTGAATTATGGCCCATAAACGTTTGTCCAATGATGCCTAAAGTTTCATGCATGTGCATGAATGCTTGTGTCCTTGAAGTCGAATCCAAGAAGTGATTACTTCATTATCCATGTCTAGTGACATGGTTGAAACCCTAGTTTGGGATAAGAAATAAAACTGTCTTAAAATTAATTTTCTTTTACAATAAACTCGTTATAAATTGTAAGTAAGAAATGCAAGTGGTCTCACATATGATAGAAGACACATTTTGTGATGAAAACAAACGAGCAAAACTAAAATTTGATTAATCTAAAGGTAGTGGGAAGAAAGGCATTTTCATTCACCACTTTCTCTTGATAGAACTACACAATGTTTAGATATAAGTTGAACACACATAGCTTTGATTTGCCATCCTCTACATGCATCGAGGTACCTTGGATGGTTGGGTGTTGAGGAGAAATTAAAAGGGGGAAGTTTGAAAATGTTGAGGAACGAGAGAGAAAATTGTACTATTCTGGAATCCGGAGCCTCTGCCAAATCATTTATAAGGTGTATGGGCCTCTTTGGTTTCATTAGAAGGAACTTTGGGTATTTGGCTAAGAGTTTCCTGTGATTTCTCATGAGAGGATGAAGTGATCCGGACACGCACATGTATTAAAATGGGCTATCTTAGCTTAAGGGCTGGGTTAAAAAAGGGAAGAAAGCTTTGAGAGATTCATAAGAGGTTCTATTAGATAAGTTTTCACTAGAATTCATCGAGTCCAATAGAGTGGATGCTTTACATTCTGGGTGTATGTGCATGTGTTTTTGTGGGGCCATGAGTTTTTAGAGTTTGTAAGGAGTTAGTTATAACTGGATGGGATTTTTATTTATTTATTTATTTATTTATTTTTGTTTTTAAATTTTGCAATGTCAATGTGAGGGAATTGTCTCTGAGGCCATATAAAGTGGAAAATCCCAAGGGTTTGACATGCCCAATAGGTGTTGATTTGCTCCGAAGGGTTTCAGAGCTATGGTTTTGGAATCTGAACCCTCTCAGTAAGGCCTCAGATGGTTTTACTCTGAAAGGTTCTGTAGCTTCAGTTTTGGGAACTGAACTTGATAAACTCTTTCAAGGCACGCTATACCAGCAGACTATTTCTAAACACTATGGACCAAAGATTATTTCTGTGCACTCGCCAATGAGTTTTGTAGGTTAAGTATAAGGTGCATATTTAATTTTATGCTTGTTCTGAGCATTATAAGATGCATTAATGCTCATTTTTATAGTTTTTATACTTATCTTCAAACTTACAGAAATTGGATATTTACTCTTGTACGAATCCAAATGTTTAGGATTGAAATATGCATATTGAAATTTTTACAGTAGCTAAATGTGGTACTCTGAAAAAGAGGATTGTGGCTCATTGATACTCTTGCAAATCATTTGGATTGTGAGAGAGTCACACATGATTGTTGGGTCCTTGGACTATTGGAGGATACAACTGAGAAAAAAGGTGCCTTGGCATGAATATGTTTTGTGGGCACCTCATATAGTTTGAAATTACCGAACTGTACACAAGTAAGCCTGCAAAACAGAGTTCTTAATTTTCCACGTTGCTTTCACTTGTATCTTTGCATATTTTTATGTGATAATGATATTCCATGATTAAATGATGCAAATTTTACAATGAATCATGTCGAAGTTTATCCAGGACTGATCTCAGGATTGACCAGGTTCATGATATTAGCTGGTTTATTTCTTGATTGTCTTGTTGCCACAATGTTGCTTGTATCAGAAATCTTGGTTAAGATGAATAATAAATGTGAAGTGTTGATTAACTGTACTTTCGAATTTTACAAGTATATGTTGCTCACCGAACCAGTAAGACATTTATAAAGTTTCATAGAGTCGTTATTTGGCATCAGAGGATTCTTAATTTGATATGAAGTAAAACAACTTGATTCATTCCTCATGCAATTATCAAGCCTTTGATCAATGCTTGTAAGACCAACATGCATTGCAGGTATTAGACTCAACTAGTCATTGCTTGATGGCAAGCCGAACACATACCGAGACTTAGAATCCCCTTTGTCTCCAGTTTTCACTTCATGAGCCTTTTTGTACATCCACACTCCACACATGGAAACTGACTACGTTTTATTTGATGTGGTAGTATTTTCATTCGATTGCCCGTACATAGTGATATGTACATAGTGATATTTGTCAAAATCAATCAGCACACTTCACTAAGAAGCTGGTAAGGTCAGAGAGCACTTGGATGATGAGGAAGAAACCTCCCATGACTCAGATGAAGAATGATATCCTTATTTCTGCGTACATTGCATTATCTTGTTGATTTAGAAGCTTCTTGATGTCCATTTGAAGTATGACATGGAATTGAGTTACGCCCAACTACAAAGTTAATGGTACTTAACAACACATCTTGCATGTTGCCTTGTGTTTAAGGTTGTCTGGGTCAGAATGGAAGCATGAATATATAAAGTACATTAGGAAATGCTATTGGGGGGTGGGCCCGCTGCGACTGTTCTGATGATTGTATTGGAACAGAGAATTTAGAGGAAAATTGTGGCATACATTGCTTAGTTTGTGTAGCTTTAGTGGAGAATTGAATACATGCCAGTACCTATTGGGTAGGACATTAAAATTTGAATATTTGAATACAGCTTCAGTAAACATTTTCCTCCACACAGGATGCCATGTATATATAGATGTCAAATGTTGTTTGGAGCTCTGTATGGTTAACTTAAGTTTTCAAATTTGTTAATAGCATCACTCATTGCGACTTAAGGAAATGAATGTTTACAAACTTGTTTTCATAAACATAGGATTTTATGGCTGGCTTGTTTGTTTCATGAATTTCATATCACTTTTCGAATCAATGTATATTGTTGATAATGAATTTAGGGGTATTATACTCCTATTTGGATTTCCATAGTAATTTTTCATGTTATGTTTTTTTATTCAAGGAAAGCACATGCTCTGTGCTGATTTAGTTTTTTGTGTAGGCATAGTTTAATTGAGGTCAAGGTTACGAGTCTAAAGGAATGGCTGAGTTCTAGATAGTTTACATGGAACTTTGTTCAAATCTTAATCGGCACCATATGAATTGGGCCAAGGGACAAGGGTTTGAAGGATGAAGAAAGTATTAATCCTCAAACTACTTCTGAAGATAGTAACAAACAACAACATTAAGGATATGCTTGATGATTTGGAAGAGTGCAGAATTGTGTATTTTTCAAGGAACTTGTGGTATTGCATGAGTAGGTATCTGATTGTATATGCAATCGAAATAAATAACAAATTGATGAAGCTACAGTACTCAATGTCCTTACATATATTCTTGAAGTATTTACAATTGATGTCTTGGTAGGTTTTCAAGTTATTGCACTGAAGATTCAGGTCTAAGGATGTAAACATCCTGTCAGTTCCCACTGCTAGATATGAATTTCTCAAACCAAAGTTTTGTAGGCTAGGGACCACAAAGTTTCTTTTGTGGGCCCGAGAAGTTATTATTTAGAGGAGATTTGCATATGCTTTGTATGATCGAGGAAATATGCTTTGTATGATCAACGAATTTTATATTGAGCCATCTGGGATTTTTATAATGAGGAGAAGTTATTATATAGAGGAGCTTAGCATATGCTTTGTATGATCAAGGAGTTTTATATTGAGAGGTTCGTGAGATTTAGCCATTTGGTTTTTTATAAAGAGGTACATGATGGCTTTGATGCTTGGTTAATGGCAATGTCGGCTCCTTGATGCTTTTTAATGGAAATTTGCATGTCTTGTGAGAATATTGAAGATTTTGTACATAAGTAGCTGGGGCTACTCTTTTTCAATGGATACATGCATTGTCCTATTCTGATCTTAGTTTGTCTAAGGAGGTGGTATATATGAATTGGAGTGCATGATAATTATCCATGAGATAAATAACCTTTGTATTCCCATGTCTAAAATTTCATGCTATTCTGTATTTTGCTGTTGATAACATGGAAATACATACCTCTTAACTTTGTTTGTTTGTAGATGACTTTTTGTAAAATTTAAATGTCATTTACTTGCATTTACCAAAACATTAACTTTACTCCTAGGATCATATATCAACTTAGATAATGCACCTATGTATAGATTGATAGATCACCAAAACATGTAATCTTTTTCTATGTAAGTCTACCAAGGCCTTTCAAAGGGAGACTTCTATCAAACTTCTTATATGAAGTTTCATCTCTAGTTATCATATAGACATGCCACCTTTTGAGTGAAATTCTTGTTGTAGGATATATAATGGAAAAAAAAATTCTCTTCCACACATGCATGGTCTCTTTGTCAGTGTATCTAGAAGTGGTGAATAATTGAATAAAGCAATATCTTCTCATAAGGTGCAAATTAGTGATATTTAAATTTTAAAGCATGAACAACTCAATAAGTAGGATTTTTATCAAGGAGGTGGAGTGGTTAATTGTGATCAGCAAGGATGTGTTTGATATGAGATCATCAAGCATGGTTTTGATTCCAAAGTAGTCACAAACCAAGATATGATGCATTGATATTGTATTATCACAAGTTTGTCAATCTAAGATTGGTGGGTATAGATGAAAGGCAGATAGAGATATGCTTGTGATCTATAGCTTGGACCAGTAAGTACAAGGAGATTATTTAGGTCAACCTCACATCTTGGGATCATGGAAATAGATAAAAGATCTTCACTAATGCGAATGCACTAGATATAAACAAGTAGCAATAAAAAGTCCAACTTATGGGAATATAAGATGAGAAGACTAACAATGTTGGCGAGCAAGGTAAGTATGGGACTCTATACTAATGAGTAGTTGGAAGTGAAAGTCAAGTGCTATACCATGCTACGAGTTCCCTAGGTTGAATTTTC
>CM035424.1:119066258-119148758 GCA_020310875.1 Ceratopteris richardii
ACATTAGAAGTCAATTAGTCTTTTGATCTTGTTAAGATGTAGTTTCATTGGTTTGTATTGCGTAAGGAGTCCTTTACTATGCACTTAAATGTAATAAATGCATAGTTAATAAAGCTGGAAGGTTGAGGATAGGTCTTCTCCACCCATTAGACATTCTCAATGAAAAATGGGTGAGCATCTCCATGGATTTCATGGGACTAAGAGAGGCATCACTCGGTTTGGGTAATTGTCGATAGGTTAAGAAGATTGGCTAAGTTTATTTCGACATGGAGTACAATGAAGACACCAAAAATTCTTAGGAATTTTATTTCTATCAAGGTAGAAAGTTCACTAGCCACTTTTTGTTGAGATATCAAGCTCAACATGTGATGATCTAGGATGAAACGTATCACTTTTCATTTCTCTTACATGTATGGTGGTCATGTCGGTATATGTCAAGGATACTTCATTGAGATTTACTAGATCTTTACCTATCGAGAGTGATAGCACATTTTTTTCTCGCCAGCTCACTCATTCGTGGACATTAGGATTTTCCTTATGTATTGTTCTTTATATATTGCACTAGATGTATTGTTGTATAATGTCATTCTTGTACATTCCTTTTATGTAATAGAAGAAGATTATTCATCCTTGCCTCAATTTGTGTGTGAGCTATGTTCCTTATCTCCTTCCTCGTGACATGGTATCAGAGCCAAGGTGGCTGCAGAGAGCTTGTGGAGAAGGCCGCTAGTGAAGGATACGTGAGAAGGCATGGAGAAAGCGCGATTCACAAATGACCTCAGATTGCTATGAAAAGTGAGATGAAGGTAGAAAGCATCAAAATATTTTTGGGAGTTTTCCCTTTAGAATCACTTGTTTTTCTTAGATTTCAATTTCAGAGCCATCTCCACCTCTGTTTCGATCCGACAAGGTGGGGCCCATGGAAAAATTAGGTCAATTTGCAAAACTAACTTGCGTTCTATTTGGAAACACTCAAATATTCTAGATCCATAATTTCAAGCGATTCGATGTACTATTGGTACACAAAAACTATGTTTTTTCAGATCAAACTATCACGTCATAGTGTGATAGTATTCAAGTAGTGGTATTGCTTCTAGAGTTTGTGTAATGTTGTGATTTGCTGTAGAAATGGCAAGTACTGGTGGAATGAGTTAGCTTATCAGCGATAAGATAGACAAGAACAACTTCCATGCTTGGAGATTGAAATGACGAATTTCGTGATGGGCAAAGGCTACAAGAAGTACATCAAAGGAGAGAACAAAAATGCTCCATAGTTAACAGAGAGGAATTAGACTACAGACGAGTTAAAAGCATATGAGGAATGTAATCAAGGAGCATGAAAGGTAATGTACTAGCTATCTGTTAGCATATAGATAGCAACATTGGGCACATATAGGATGTAAAGACTCCGAAAGAGGCTTGGAATAGTTTGGTCACATTGTATGAGCCCAATACAAAGGCACAAAAATTGCAACTCAAGAACGACCTGCATCCATTGGAGAAAAATGGCATGTCGGTAAGTGACTACACCCTAAAAATCAAAAGCATATATGAGTCACTTGCATCTATTTTCATGAATGTAGATGATGATGATGATAAGGTGGAAGTGTGCTTTTGTGGTTTAGGAGCTGCATATAAGCAATTCAGAACATCTATTCAGACCAGAGAAAATATCCCGAATTTTGCTGATCTAGTGTCCATGTTGATTATTGAAGAAAATAATCTTGGTGAGGACCGAAACTCCTAAGGAAAACCTAGTTCTGAGCAGATATTCTACTTTGGCAAAGGACAAGGCAGAGGTAGAGGCTTTAGAAGTGGAAGAGGACATAGTAACCAAGACCAAGGTCAACAATAGAATCATGCAAAATGTAGAGGACAATTTCAAGGTAGGGAAGCCAAAGAGACCACAAAAATTTCCAAAGAATTGATTCAGGTAATGACAGTAAAGGATGCTAGAATTGTAGTAAACATGGACACTTTGAATGCGATTGCAGGTTGAAGAATCAAAATAAGAGAAGGCAACAAAAGAACTATGCATCAAGTGCAGATAATTTTAAGAAGTTGTTCATGGTCCAACATCATATGATGAATACAATGTTTGTTGATGTTTCAAAATCGAATGGTAATGTTTGGTATGTAGATTTAGGTGCTTCAAATCACATGACCAATCATGCGAATGGTTTATAGTTTACAAAAATTGCCAGTTCTTGGATATGTTGAAATAGGTGATGAAACATCACATCCTATCGAGAGTACAAAAAACATAGCACTGTCTATGGAGGACGGGAAGGTAAAACATCTTGCTAATGTGCTGCATGTTCCAAATATAATAAAGAATCTGGTCTGTGTTGGACAAATGGTTGACTAGGGATAACAAGTCAGGTTTAATGCTCGTGGATTATATGTAGAAGAGTACAAACAGGATGGAAGATTGATTGCCAAAGGAAACAAAGTGGATAGGATGTTCACCTTAAATGTGAAAATTTTTGAAATGAATGCAGCAATGTTTGTTAAAGGTGCAGGAGTTATTGCTGATATAGAGATTTCGCACAAATGAATTGGACATGCAAACTTAGAGGCTGAAATTGATGCAGTCAAAGGAGATTGTCGATGGACTACCAAATTTCAAAGTTGCAGAGATGCAAAAGGTATGTGCAACATGTCACTTTGATAAACAATCAAGAGCATCATTTCCACATGATAAGCATGTTAGTGAGAATGTGCTAGAAATAGTACATAGAAATGTTTGGGGTCCTAAAAAGACCACATCTGTGGGTGGTTGCAAGTTTTATGTTACTTTCATTGATGACCATATACGAAAAGTATGGGTATATTTCATGAAAGAGAAGAGTGACTTGTTCACTCACGTCCAGAATTTTAATGGTGAAAAAGTAGACAAGGAAGTATATTTAGACATTAAGATCTGATGGAGGAAGTGAATACATGTAAATGAGTTCAACAATGTATTAAAAAGTCATGGAATTCTACGTCAGTTTTCATGTAGGCTCACACCACAATAGAATGGCATTGCTGAATGCAAAAATAGACTTATTGTAGAAATAGCGAGAGCCTTTATGGATGAGAAGAATATGCCTCATTGTTATTGGGCATCATGATTGTGGCTATTTATGTTGATGAATTGATTGCAAGAGGTGACAATGAAGCAAAAATTAAAGAGGTAGAGCAACTCCTTATGTAGGAATTCGACATGAAAAATGTTGGTGTGCTTTGCTATTCTTTTGGCGTTGAGTTTATACATACAAAAATAGGTATGTGGATGTTGCAAAGGCAACATGCCTTGAGTATGCTACAAAAGTATGGTATGACTGATTGTAAGCCAATTTCTATGCCATTAGATCAGAATCTGAAGTTGGATACTATATCAGGTGAAGCATTGGAAAATGCTACTATGTACTGAAAAATTCTGGGAAGCTTGATATATCTCACAATTACAAGGCCTGATCTAAGCTACATAGTTGGAATTGAAGGTCAATTTATGCAGGTTCCCACGAAACAACACTTAGATGCTTTGAGGCACACTCTAGGTTATGTGAGTGCTACTTTGGATTATGCATTGTTTTATGAAGCTGGTCTATATTTGCAAGTTCATGGATACACCGATGCAAATTGGTCTAGTAGTATTCTAGATAGAAGATCTACTAGTGGCTTTCTATTCTCACTTAGAGTGGAGCTATTACATCAAGAAGCAAGAAGCAACTCAGTGTCGCTTTGTCGAGTATAGAGACTGAGTCATCTATTGTGATAGTCTTATGAGCATTCACTTAGCACAAAATCCTATTCTTCATGCTAGAACAAAGCACATCGAGGTACATTATCACTTCATTAGAGAGAAGGTTTAGTAGGTGATATTGATCTTGTTTATGTGAGGATAGGGAGCAGGTTGCTGACAGCACTTGGAGTAGAGAAGTTGAAGAAGTTTTGTAAGATGCTTGGATTAGAGGACATGACGTTGAACTTGAGGAGGATTGTTGATATATCAAGCTCAACATGTGATGATCGAGGATGATACGTATCACTTTCATTTCTTTGACATGTATAGTGGTCATGCCGGTATATGTCAAGGATACTTCATTGAGATTTACTAGATTTAACTACCAAGAGTGATGGCACATTTGTTTCTTGCCAGCTCACTCATTCGCGAACATTAGGATTTTTTTTATGTATCTTTCTGTATATATTGAACTAGATGTATTGTTGTCTTAGGTCATTCTTGTACATTCCTTTTATGTAATAGAAGAAGAAGAAGAAGAAGAAGAAGAAGAAGAAGAAGAAGAAGAAGAAGATTATTCTTCCTTGCCTCAATCTGTGTGTGAGCTCTCTTCCTTATCTCCTTCCTCGTGACACTTTCAAGGAATAATATTCAAAATTTTGAACACAAAAATTAGTATGAGTATGAACAAGCATCCATAAATGGATGGGCAAAGAGAGATGGCTAACCAAAGCCTAAAGGATATGCTTCATGCATGTGTAAATGACGAACATAATATATGGGAATATTATTTATATATTCTAGAGTTTACATATAATAGTCCCAAGCACTCTCCCATATTTATGTTGATGCATGAGTTTCAACCAAAAGCTCGTTATGCAATAGGATTGCAACATGCAAAATTCCAACCTAGAAGGGGCTTCTTGGAAGAATGATATGCTTAGAATTGAAAAGGCTAGCATCAGGAGAGATTAGGATAGAGCTATTCTTGGACATTGTATGCATCTTCAGTATGTGCACCAACCATAGAATATTTGCTAATGCCTTAAAATTTATTGTACGATGATGGCAAAATGCACAACTAGAGAAAAGCTTTCATATTATCATCCATGTCGAATTTTTGAGCTTATGATTGGGAGAACAAGATGTCAAACTCATGAAGTTGAGTTGTAACATGATCTGTGTCCCTCTTTCAAAGATTGCAAAGCTTTCTCATTTAGAAGTCCTACAATCCAAATAGTGAAATAGACATCATTACCCAAGTCCAAACATGTGGTTGACATCTTCATATGATCAAACTCTTCCCAATCATCATATCCATATGGAACTATTTCTTATCAAGGCCACCAAATGGTCTCCAATGGCAAGAAATCGTGTATCAATCTTTTCCATAAGTCAAAGTTATATTTAAAAAATTTACAAGTTCTTTGCTCTAAATATTTTACTATCTTCTTAAATAATGCATGTTTTCTGGTTCAATAGGTACCTTATGCATTTTTGAAGCTATACTATTTTGAGAGCCTCATCAATAAAAATGGTATATGATCAAGTATAGGTGCGATCGAAATGTGATGAAGTACCAAATATATGGTTAAACACTCATAGATTTTTCCAATAATTGAATAATTGAACCAAAGAATGCTAGCCAAGAGATAACTGGTACTTCATTTTCAACTCATAAGGGTGTTTATTGATATCTAGTGAAAGCCAAAACTTTTGATTTTTGTCAGGTATTGATGCCTAGAAAAGAATTCAACTATCTTAATTGTATATTTTTGAATACATCACCAGCAAAACAAGCCAATAAAAATCATATTCAAAAGCCAATCCATCCACAAATTGTATTCACTAAGTATATGGAATATTCAAGTGGTTGCAAAATAAAGTGAAAAAGGCAACTAGGCCATGGACAACCTATCTATTGTTGAATGAAGGAAACATTATCCTACACTAGTATCAAACACAAACCCACCATGCTATGGAGGATGAAATTAAAGACATGAAGGTATGATGAAATAAATATAATGGAAAAAACTTGCACACAATTGATTTATGAGCATGAAGATTCCATAAGGACAGAGTGCACACTCTTGGCAATGAGCTATGATGAATGAGCTTATGTGAAATGAAGTGATCTCCTCCTTATATGGAACAGAGCACAAGTGTTCTTGCATGTGGGATTATGTGTGCTTGCATGAGAATGAAAGTGGCTTGGAAAAAATATGGAGCATGGACATCTCACCAACCCCCTCCATGTGATAACCTTTTTGTTGTAAAATTGGAAACTAGTGTTGTATGATATCAATCAATCATTCAAATCATGTGATTTGTTATCGTTAGTGTCCATGTGAAAGGCCAAATGGCCACTGGACACTTCTTTGTATATGTTCTTTAATAAAACATATAGTGGCTTGGTTAGTCACAGACTGTAAGTTCGACCGCATTTGTAAGACCTAAGAAGTCTGTCTTCGTTCTCCTTGTGTACTATGTTTTTGTGTATTCTGTAGCATCTGTGCGAAGTACTATGTGCGGCCTTAGGAGCTCGATTTTCTACTCCGAGCATATGATCATGGAGCTCTTGAGAAAGAGAGCGCACTGTGGTGCACCAACATTGAAATACTTCACTGGTATCAGAGCAGTTTGATGCAAAAAGCTTTGTTCCTTTTGTGCAAGTGAAGCGAGCACCTCCCCCAAGGATTTCTCCAAGGCGGCGACTAAGGCAGTGACCAAGGCATAGACCTTGGCATACCTTGTCATCCGAGTCACCATTGGCGCCGTTGGCTATGTGCGAGGAGGACCTCAATGATCAAGGAAGATAGAGGTTCCCGGTACTTCCTGGGAGGTCACCCATCCTAGTACTGTTCCCCCTAGAGCTCGCTTAACCGTGACAATCTCTTGCCACTAAGCTACACTCTTGTGGTGTCTGAAGAAGGGGAAAGACTAAGGTTGACATTATCTTGAACATGTTTTCATCCCTCAAAGCTTCATTCTTTGCTTTCAAAGCTTATTTTTGAAGCATCTTTGGGTGTCTTTTGGAGCCATTTTGGAGTACTTTTGCACATAGTTCTCTTCACACAGGTGTGCGAACATCATGAAGAGTGTTCCTTGTACTTCTCCAATAATAAATATCAAACTTTGGGGCTGTGTTTTTCAGCCACACTCACAAAATTACAAGTTTTTGGAAAGGTTTTCAGTTTTGGTGGGAGCAACTGCTGCAAATTTATGCAGGTTTTTTGAGCCAAAAACATCAGAGTTGACAAACACTTGCTGGAGTTATTGCCTAGTTTTGGGCTGTGCATTCAGCCTTTTAGTGTCATTTTACTACATATATTGAGGACATACACATCATGTACGCTTCTGTGGATACAACTTATGTATGTCCATTTAGTCATTGATATAGCGGTTACGTTCTTTGCATAAATCCTTTTACGTTTGATAAAGAGGGTCGTGGTGAGGTTTTCTTAATTGAGAGACACCCAGATGTCGGGGTCTCTTCGGTGATGTAGGTGGAAGACTTACCAAGCCTTGCCATAGGAGATGTATGATAGCTGTTCATATGTGCTCGATAAGCCTAGTTGGCTTCTATTGGGTAATTGATTATATGCAGTGGAGTTAGTGATTCACTATGCAGGCAAACATGTCAGTACTTGCAGTTTTATGATATTTTGACACTGGACATATGCTCATTTTGTAGAGGATACTCTGGCAAAAGTTTTCCAGATTTTTTGTTTTATCAACTATATAGTGATCGATTTACTCCTTGATACATTTATTCATTGGTGTTCGGATTCTTCTAGCTCCATTATCATTCCATTCAGTTCTCTACCATCATGGTGTTAGAGGTCTCAGGCACATCCAGTGGATCAGGGTCTAGTGCTAGTGTTCTGAGGAGGAGCTATAACTTGCAGGGCAAAGAGGATTTTGAGATCCACAAAATTTGATGGCACAAACTTTGCTCTATGGAAGAATCAGATTAAAGATGTGCTTATTCAAAGGAGGCAATGGAAGCCAGTAAATGGGATATCAAAGAAGCCTGCTGACATGGATGAAGATGATTGGGATGAGTTAGATGAAATGGCCAGGTCTACCATTCACTTGCACCTGGCAGATAATGTTTACTTTACAGTATTAGACTGTGAAAGTGCAGAGGAGCTATGGAAGAAGTTATGCAATACATATGAAAAAGAGACGGCATCAAATAAAGTGTATCTAATGAGAAAATTATATGACCTTCGTATGAAGAACACAGATAGTGTTGCTGCTCATCTAAATGATTTTGATGCTATATTCTCCCAGTTATAGGCTCAAAAAATGGATATGGATAACGAAATGAAAGCAGTATTGCTGTTATGCACCCTACCATCATCATGGGGTACATTGTGCACAACTATTAGCAATAGTGCACCTGGTTGTAAACTTGTCTATGATGACATATGTGGAGCACTCTTGAGTGAGGAGATTTGTACAAAATCTATGGTTGGCACTCAGAGTGGAGATGCATATAATGTTCATGATTCCTACCAAGGAAAGAATCAGCAACGTGGCAGGAGCAAGAACAAGGAAAAGAATGGTCAACGAAATAAGAGTATAAGTAAATCAAGGAAGAGGGATATCAAATACCATTATTTTCATAAGAAAGGACATATGAAGAAAGACTGCAACAGTTACCTGCACCATCTACTTCGACTGTGAAGATTGAAGAAATTAATGCTACTTTTGATGATGCTGATGTGTTGACACTTGATAGTACTGTGCCATCTGAGGCGCTTATGGATGATTCTCTTTCCCACACATGGCTGCTAGATTCTGGTGCTTCTTTCCATGTGACACCACACAGAGAGTGGTTCTTTAATTATGCAGCAAAGTCTCTTGGTACCGTGAGACTTGGTGACTCTTACCAGTGTGATGTTGTGGGGATTGGTGATTTGGTTGTGCAGTTCATTGATGGTTCAAAATTTACTATGCATAATGTATGCCATGTACCTCAGTTATCACAAAGTTTGATGTCAGGTGTTCAACTCGATGACCTTGGTTACAAGGTGGTCTTTTACGCCCCATCCTTTCACATATCAAAGGGCAATATGGTTATTGCAAAAGGAAGCAAAGTTGGCTCACTTTATCCTTTATTTGCATCATAGAAAGAACACTTGTTAGCTGTTATTAAAGAGCCTATGGCTTGTATTTGGCATGGTCGTTTGGGCCATATATCTCGTAGTGGAATGGAAAATCTTTCTCGTTCTGGCTACTTACCTGTGTTATCTTTCTCCGATTTTTCATTTTGTGAGCACTGTCAATATGGAAAGCAAACCAGAAATGTGCATAGGACGCACATTGACTCTTCAATTCAGCCTTTAGATCTCGTTCATACAGATATGTGTGGTCCCATGCCCACTAGGTCCTTAGGTGGTTCTCTCTACTTTGTCACTTTCATAGATGATGCTACTAGAAAAGTTTCGGTATATCCTATCAAATCGAAGGATGAGGTATTCCCTACTTTCCAAAAATGGCTTGCTTCAGTTGAGACTAAAAAAGGAACTAAGCTTAAGGCTTTACGTTTAGATAATGGGGGTGAGTATACCTCACATGAATTCAGCCTTTTCTATCAGTCTAGAGGGATTCGTAGAGAGTTTACAACTCCTTATACCCCAGTACATAATGGTGAGAGAATGAATATAACTATTCAAGACCGAGTAGTCTCTATGTTGCATCATGAAAAGAAACCTCTCACAAGGCTTTTGGGCAGAAGCACTATTGACTGCAGTTCATATGATTAACCTTTCACCTAGTATTGCCAAAGGTCTGAAAGTGGCACAAGAGTTATGGACAGGGAAGCCACCATATTATGATCATCTTCGAGTTTTTGGGTGTGAAGCATATGTTCATATACCCAAGAATCTTAAACAAAAGTTGGACCATAAGTCAAAGAAATGCATTTTTGTTGGATAAGGTCGAGAAGGACAATCTGGATATCGCTTATGGGATCCTGAAACACGATTAGTGATCAGAAGTAGTGATGTCATTTTCAATGAGTCTAGATGCATAAACAACCCATTAAGGAGGTTGAATTGAGAAGAGTGGTGTTTGAGGATACTAGTCCTCTAGTTAGCATGCATAAAAATGCTACACATAGGGATGTTCAAGAGAATGCACATGTTCCTGTTCAGCAACCATTGAGACGTTCTGCATGTGTCTCACATCCACCTGATAGATATGTTTCAGGTTTAGATTTTGTTATGCTAACAGATGTCGGTGAGCCTTCTTGCTACAAAGAGGCTATGTAGACAGAGGATCATGTCAAGTGGGAGCGTGCCATGAAGAGTGAGTTGGATTCTATTAACAAGAATGGTACTTGGGATTTAGTACCTTTGCCAAGGGGTAGGAAAGCTTTACCATGTAAATGGGTATATAAACTGAAATTCACATCAGAGAGTGCTTCTCCCAAAGTATAAAGCACGACTTGTTGCAAAGGGTTTTAACTAACAAGATGGTGTTGATTTCGAGGAAATCTTCTCTCCAGTGGTCAAGATGACTATCCTGCACATGTTTCTTGGATTCGTTGCAATGGAGGACTCAAGGCTAGTCCAAATGGATTTGAAAACTGCTTTCTTGCATGGAGATCTTACAGATGAGATCTATATGGAACAACCAGAGGGTTATGTAGTTCCTGGCAAGGAAAGTCTAGTTTGTAAGCTTAAGAAGAGCTTGTATGGACTTAAATAGTCCCCTATATAATGGTACCAAAAGTTTGATGCTTTTATGGTCTCAAGGCTATTCTCGAAGTAATGAGGATCATTGTCTCTACACAAAGAGGTGCTCAGATGGCAGCTTGATATGCTTGATACTTTATGTGGATGATATGTTGATTGCTGGGAAGTCCTCTTATGATTTGTCAATTATAAAAAAGAAGTTGAATCAGACATTTGATATGAAGGATTTGGGGGATGCCAAACATATTCTTGGCATGCGCATTACTCGTGATAGGAGTAAAGGATGCATATACTTGTCTCAAAGTGAGTACATATCCAAAGTACTTCATAGGTTCAATATGCAGGGTGGAAAGGCATTGAGTACACCTTTACCCACATATGTGAAATTGAGCAAGGATGATTGCCCCAAATCAGATGAGGAAAAGGAATTCATGACCAAAATTCCCTATCAGTCTACTATTGGTAGTCTCATGTATGCTATGGTAGCTACGAGACCAGACATTGCATTTGCAGTGGGAGTTGTGAGCAGATATATATCTAATCCTGGCAAGAAACATTGGGAAGCGATCAAGATGATTTTAAGATATCTGAGTGCATTGGGATCGAAATACTTCATGATCTTGGTTTCATGGATATTTGGCATCCATGTGGTTTTGGGACATATGGTATCCCTTGGAATTGTGTTGGGATATTTGGCATCCCTTGGATCTAGGGCATGTGGAATTCCATAGACATAACTTATACATAAGGGTTTACAGCATGCGGTAGGTGATGCTTTGTATCCATTTGCCTCCTTTTATTTTCCTTGCTTGGATGAAGTTCTTCAACCCATTAATGGATCCTCCAAAAGTAGCTGGTGCTTGTAGGGTCCTTTTTTTAGCTGCATTTATAATCTTTTCATGGTTGTTTGATTGTTGTAGAAGCCTTTCTACCTCTTCTTTCAAGTTTGGATTAAAATTTTTTTAATATAGAGAGTAGGGAATGGACACAAAGTATGAATGTAAGGAAGCTCTTACTTGTTTCAAGAACAATATCTAGTCTCTTTATATATTCAAGTTTAAATAAGTTTGATATTTTATAGATGGACATATATAATCCTTTTGAGACTCCTTTAGGACATAATAAGCATATTCATGTATAATTTATCAATCTTATGTATGATTTGTCAAACCATAAAGCTAAGTAACTGAACACACTAGTAGATATATCTAAGTTCATCCTTTGGATGTTTATTCGCACAACTTGTTTGATATAAATAGGTGGTGATATTATTCCACTAAATTTGTATATGTAGGTTGGAATTTAGCACTAAAAAAATGACATCATTGCTCATCTTTAGCTTGTGTTCCTGTTCAAGCTACCATAATGCATTGCAGGGAACTTTGCAAAGGGCATTTTCCTTGCATACAAGTGCTAGTTTCTTTGGTTCTCTTGCTCTGTGTCTCAAAGATGGTGAAAACAAAAAAATAATGCTTCTTTCTAGAACAACATTTACATTTCTCTATGATAAAACCATTCTTCTCTCATCTCTCTTTGTGGTGTAAATTGTCTCCAATATTTTCTCTCATCGTGTATATGAAGATATCTGCAAAGAAATATTACTCATGTAGTAGGTTACTTTTTCCATCTTTGTCAGTATCTTTGTTTCACAATGGAAGCTGAGTGACTAGAGTCTTGTGACTAGCTACTTTATTCCCATTTCTGCTTTGCAACAAGACATCTAACTTCTTTTGCATGATGTTATCAATCTAGCAACATTACTATTGGTGATGAACAAAAGAGTTGTGGCCTCCACCATGGTGCTAAATGTAAGCAATCCACAATAGTGAAAATAGGCATGCTTATGCATAGTTGGTTGCTTCATAGTGAGTACGATTGAATCTTAATAGTGCAGATCCTCCCAATCTTTGTCATACATCCACTATATATTCATCAACTCGAGTTGTGTGTTGATGTATGAGGATACAATATTGGAGTGCTGATTAGTTCCCAAAGCATTTCTTAGGTACACATATGCTCTAAACTTTGCACCATTTTCATATGCATGGATGAATGCCTCTCCTCTCTTTGCCTCTAAAATAGCATGCTGGTCCTTGGCTATCTTGTTCTTCATCTTCTCAACATATGCAAATCTTTTTTAGTTGAGTTGCTCCTCTTTCCTCTTAAAATTTAAGGTTTGCTTCCATTGATGCCTTTCTTGCATTCTCCTAGATATTTATTTTAAAGATGGCATTGCTATACTTGCTCATTGAATTTTTCTTCTCATTTCCTTCACATGCATTGATGTGAGACAAGTCCTATCCTTGTTTTCCTTGGCCAAGGTAGTATCCCTACCCTTGGACCCTAGATTTTTTGGGATTTTTTCTAAGATTTCTTTAAAGGCTTTGGTTTTGGATGAGGGTGAAGGAGAGGGCTGAGTCTAAGGTTGAGGTTGTGCCTCTATAGGGACACAAAATGGACAATAATAGTTCATTGATGAAAGAGACTTTGGGGCTCCCACATTGACTGCAATTTTAAGGACTAGAACCAATTTAAGTTGTTTATAAGAACTATTATTGCAAAATACAATGATAAAAAGAAATCCATTATAGATGCAAGTGCTAAAAAGCACTTTACTTTGCATAAGAGAATTCTATGAAATTTTGAGAGAAAATGCCTAAGAGAAGATAAAAAACAATGAACAATGAACCAAATAGTAAATAAGATTATGAAGTATGGAGAAGGAAAAAAATGATGGAAGTTTTGCCATCAACATTAAAATGAATTTTTTGCATAAAGCAAACAGACCTTAACAACATAACCTATGCTTTGATACCATGTTGAAATGAACAAAGCATACTATTATAGTAGTATCAAACACAATCCTACTAAGCTATAAGGATGAAATAAAAGATATGAAACATGATGAAATAAATAATTGGAAAGGAACTTACATACAATAATCTATGAGCATGAAGAATCCATGTCAAAAGAGCGCACCGTTTTGGTAATGAGCTAGAGTGAATGAGCTTATACGAGTTGAAGTGAACACCTTCTTGTATAGAGTACAATGAAAATCCCCTTGTAGAGGGATTATATGTGCTTACATGAGAATGAAAGTGGCTTGGAGAAAAGGTGGAGCATGGACATCTCAACTTCTAGCTTCTGTCAAGGTTGGGTATGCCTTTTTGGAACATCAAGCTTAATGCTTGAGGTGGATTTGATCTACATCAAAAGCTATCGCTTGGATTACAACGAAAGAATATCCATTGGAGGGTTCTTTTACTTATGCTCATTTATTGTATTTTTTAAAAGATATTTTATGGATATTTTACAATTGTAAAAGCCTAGAGCTCTACACATGTAAAAAGATAAAGAGAGAGCCCAAAATCCACGAATTTGTGGTGGTTGAGTTGTAATCAATCAATCACCTAAAAGTAGATCAAAGTAGATCTTCACTTTTCCTAGATTGTAGGAAAGTGAATTGATTCCCTCTAAAAACCTTTATTTCCTTCATTTCAATTCAAACTCCACTTGTAGAAGTCATGGAGCACTTGAAAAGTCTATATAAAGACTTCAAATCACTTGTACATTACATGGAAGCAATATACATACACTTGTATATTTCAATTCACTTTCCTAGATTGTAGGAGGGTGAATTGATTCCCTCTAACAACCTTTATCGCCTTCATTTCAATTCAAACTCCACTTGTAGAAGTCATGGAGCACTTGAAAAGTCTATATAAAGACTTCAAATCACTTGTACATTACATGGAAGCAATATACATACACTTGTGGCCATCATTGTCTTGCTCTAATTTTTGCATCATCTTCTTCAACAATAGTAAGATTGCAGAGGCTGCTTCTCTCTCTACAGAGCTGCAAATTGAATGAAAGAGAACTCCTTGCAAAGTATTAGTTTCTAGTTTATGTTTGTAAATTTTCAAAGCATTTGGTTGAGTAGATTGGGAGAAATCATAGTTTTTCTGTCTCGGGGTCAATCTCTGCATATTCCTGAAAAACAAGAGGTACCACCATTGAGTTTCTAGTTCATTCCAAAAGCATATTTTGCTTATTCCTTGTACTCTTGTGCATTATATACACTAAACCCTATGTGTATCACTCCCATTAAAGGATTCTTTCTAATTGTAATCACGCTGGTCACTATGAGCATTTGAAGTTCATTGTCTCATCCAAAGATAGTAAGTTTTTTGAGCTAGTCGATGCGCAAACCTATCTATTTTGTATCGAATCTTTCTCCTTGATGGTCGAAAGTACATAGTGGATTTTATTTCACTTATCACATACCTATAAGTTCTATTTGAGTCTCCATAAGCTCAAGGGCTGGTCTTGTGCGGTGTTGGCTAGACCAAAGTTCATCGCTTCACAACTCACTTTTCTCTATCCTACAAGCTTCTCCAAGTTCTTTTAGTGGTATCAGAGCTAGATCAAGATGGGTGGTGGCTATCCCTCAATGATTGAGAAGCTTGATCAACACAACTAGGCTGCTTAGAAAATCAGAATGGAGGCCTATTTGCAAGGTAGAAATCTTTATGGAATTGTAGTAGGTGATGAAGCTATGCCTATTCCAAGATCCAAAGGAGGACTTACAAAGGAGGAGAAAGTTAAGATCACACTTTGGTGTGCAAGGGATGCTCATGCAAAGTCGTACATACTAAAATCTATCTCTGACTTTCTATTACCACATATTAGAGGATACAAGACATCTCAAGAGACTTGGGATGCCCTAGAGACTTTCTTTTCTGCTAGTACCAAAGCAAGAAAGAATCATCTTTGGAATGAGTTCAACCAAATGAAGAAGACACCTAAACAAACCATCAGAGAGTTTTTTACCAAGGTCAAGGAGGTTGCAGATCAGTTAGCATCCATTGGAGAGCTGATTGAAGAAGAGGCTATCATGAGGCAAATTCTAAATGGGATTCGAAGTGATAAGCAATGGCAATCCTTCACCACCGCTTATGATCTCATCATGGATGTGCAAACTCTAGATGTTAATATCTTTCTTGGACAACTCTTCAATCAAGAGGCCAACAATAGCATTAAGGAAGGTAACTTTTATCATGGTAATTCAACTAGTGCTCTATATGCAGATAAGAAGGATAAGAAGTTGAAAGGCAAGAAGAAGGAAGAAGATGAAGAGGAGACTTCCCAAGCCAACTTTGCAAGAAAGAGCGAGTGGAAAGGGAAGAAGAAAGGACCAAAGCATGATAAAGCCAAAGGTCAAAATGTTCAGCCTTGTGCCATTTGTGATAAGACCAACCACACCACTCAGAATTGCTGGTTCAATGGGAAGACCCAAAAAGGAAGTGGAAGAAGTGGATATGGTAGCAATAGACGCAAAGATGGACACAATTTCAACAATAACAATAGAGGCTATAATAGAAGGGACTTCAATAATTATTCAAAAGATCAACCACATGAAAACTCATTGCTTCTAATGAATCTAAGCCACAAAGAAGGTAAAGAAGATGATCATTTGTTCTACATAGATTTAGGATGTTCAAATCATGTTGCAGGCAACATTTCTCTTCTATCTAACTTGGAAACTCCAAAGCATAGACACGAAGTTAAAATAGGGGATGACCCAAAGCAAAATGTGGAGAAGAATATCTACAAGTCTAAGAGCAGCTCGAGGCAAGTAGCATTGAGGGCTGAACTTACAAATTGTAAGAGGAAGCAAGGAGAGGATGCTTTGAGCTTCATCAAGAGAGTCAAGGATCTACATCAACAACTAGTAGGGGTTGGAGATAAGATGCCCGCCAATGAGCTCTCTACAATCATCATACATGGATTGCAGTGATGGATATGAAGATTTAGTTGAAGATCAAAGGCAAGTTTCCATGAAGTCAATATATGATGGAGGAAAGTCATCAACATCAAATGACAAAGCAGTCTTCTCATCAAGGGGAAGACTCGATATTCAACATAGAAAGAGGAAGATGGAGACATCAACCCACTCACAATCAAGATTGAAAAGATCATGAAGGTTATCAATCTTTCCAAGAAAGAGGACATCCTTCGTCGAGAGGTAGAGGAAGAGGAAAAGATAGAGGTAGATGCTAGTTATACAATGTTACAATTTCTCTAGATATGGTGATCTTGCTAAAGATTGCAGGAGTAATCAAGACAATGGGAGAGGAAGATCATCCGTTTACATGGATGGAGAAGGTGGAAAAGAATCCACTCACTTTGAAGATGATTCTTTGCTTGTATCATTGGAGGATATAACATCCCATACACTGATCCCAATGAGGAACCATGGCAGATTGATTGTGGAGCAAGTTCTCATATTACTTCTCATGCTGAATATTTTTTGAATATTGATGAATCTCATAATGGTACCATCTTTACAATAGATAGAAATACAATTTCTATTATAGGGAAAGGTGACATACCCATTTTATTGGAGAAAAGAGAGAAAAAGGCACAGGGGAAGGTTCTCTTGATACCATCTCTTACCAAGAATCTACTTTGGATTGGAGCTATGACAAAGAAGGGGCTGAAATTAGAGTTTGAAGGCAAACAATGCTTCATCAAATATCCACAGAACTCCTACAAAGTGATTACAACTAGAAAGAATCAAGGAAAGATTTTCAAGTTAGAATGAGAAGTCTCAACATT
The DNA here is from genome assembly GCA_020310875.1 of Ceratopteris richardii. NCBI lineage: Eukaryota > Viridiplantae > Streptophyta > Polypodiopsida > Polypodiales > Pteridaceae > Ceratopteris > Ceratopteris richardii. The sequence goes on from CM035424.1 coordinate 119,083,317, forward strand.
TTCAGCAATGGGCAGTCATAAAGCAGCCCCAATTATGGCTATGGAGTTATGGTATAAGACATATAGACACTTGAATTTCAATAGTATGTGCATGTTGGAGAATAAAGGCATGGTCATAGGAATTCCAACCTTACTAAGGATTGGAAAAGTGTGTGAAGCATGATGCCTTGGAATGCAGGCTAGAAGTAAGTTCTCAAAGAGAAGGTCGAGGTCCCATGATATAATTGAATTGATTCATGTTGATGTATGTGATTCAGCCCACATTGCCTCACTTGGAGGGAATATTTGTTTTGCCACCTTCACTGATGATTTTTCTAGATATACTCCGGATTATTTTATGAAGTCCAAGATTGAAGTATTTCAGATTTTCAAACACTTTCATGAAGTTTTCTATACCACTATCTTATACTATTTTAAAGAAGCAGTTGGGAAGGTTCTTGAAAACTAATGCAAGATCTTGTTCTTCTGAGCTCTTTTTTCTACAAATCTTGAAGTTTCTCCAATTTGATTAGTTGTTAAATCAAGTGGTTGTGTAGGAATACAAGAGAATTATTTAGATAGTGATGTAGTAGTTATAACTTTGTCTTCACGTCTATCAATTGAAACTTTTGGATTCTGAGAAGGTTGATCATGCCCCTTGTATGACTGTATGTAAGTATCCCAATTTCTTTTGAAAAATGCATAATCATATACTTTAATAAAAACAAGAGTTTTTGCATGTTTATCAGAAATTTTAATTTCCACAATATAGGCATTGGTTGAGAGTAGTATATCTCTTGTTTCTCATACATAGAGGGTACATCATTTCCTTTCAATAGTGTAACCCATAAAAAATACTTTGATGGCTTTTACATTAAGCTTACCACAATACTTCTTCCCAATGTTAACATTAGATGGAGAGCCAATAACTTTGAAATATCTCACATTGGGATTCTTACCAATATAAGTTTCATAAGGTGTAATTACCTTTAAAGCTTTTGTGGAAGACCTATTTATAATGTCATTAACTATGTGTACTGCATCAAACCAAAATTTAGGCGAAAGTTTCTTTAAAGGCATCATACTACACATAGTGCCAACAAGTGTTCTATTCTTTTTTTTAGAAACACCGTTCTATTCCGACATAAAATCATTAGTGAGTTGATGGGAGATACCTTTGTCCTCAAGAAATGCATGTACTCTACCCCTCCATCACTTCATAAAATCTGAATTTTAGACCAAATTTCATTTTCAACCATAGCAATGAATTTATTCAAAGTAGGAAAGACCTTTCTCTTTTCCTTTAAAGCATACACACAATAATATATCTAAAAGTCATCTATTAATGTTACGAAATACTCGAATCCTTGAATTAAATATGCTCTCATGATTCCATTAACATTTGAATGTGTGATGTGCAACTTTTTGGTAGCAGTGATGTATCCATGCTACTTGAAAAGTATCTTGTAAATATTTCCTTCAAGACATCCTTCACATGATTCTGCATCATCTAGTAAAGATCTAGAACATTAGCATGACTAATTTAAAACAACACAAACATAACACTTCTATTTTCACGTTGTAATAGACAATGCTCCTTTTTAGGTGTGAGGATTGTTGATATATTTAGGTAGTGATGTGTGTGAACACACTAGGACTGCCGGGGTACTTTTTTCCCTCTTTAGGAGGTTTTTTTCCCCCAGCTTGTATATACGCCTATTGCCCTAATGGGCTACTTATCTTTGTACATTCTCTAGTAATACATTCAGTATTGTGTGTTGTGCTCCAAGCTTCTTCTTCTTCCTTGTGCTGTTCGTGTGCTTCCGTAGAAGTCTAACTCCAACAATTAGTATCAGAGCAGGTCGTCGCTTCATCTAGGGCGCCGTCGACACTCCTCCGTTTGCAGTCTCAGAATTGCTCACCAGTTTAAGCGTCTTGAAGTCTGCTACAGGTCTAACAGAACTCGTCTGGGCAGTTCAGTTCAACTTTTTGAGATACAGTCAATTTTCTGCATCAAGGTATTTTAGTCACCGGCCATGGCTGAAAGCAGTGATGTATTCCGTATGTTGGCTGTTGAGGATAAGTTGGATGGTACCAACTACCCATCATGGGCTTATATGATGCGACATGTTTTGGTTGCAAAAGGATTGTGGAACATTGTGCAGGGTGTTGAAAGACGTCCTATTACACCTGTAACAACAGGTACTGCAAATACAAGTGCTGGAGCTGATGAAGATGGTGTCGAAGATGATATTCCACAGATTCCTGTTCGTGTTGCTGTTTCTGTTGCACCTACTACAGAGCAAATTCGTTGGGATGGCAGAGATGCCCAGGCACATGCATTGATAGCTTTGTCTGTCAAACGTGCCATTATTCCTCATATTCGCTCTTGCAAAACAGCTAGGGATGCTTGGGATACACTTACCACATTGTAGCAAGGTAGGAATGAGGCTCGTGTTGCTTACCTCCGAAAACAGTTGGAGAGTGAGCACATGAATGAAGGTGATTCTATGGACAATTTCCTAACAAAGATCAAAGATTTGAAGGAACAATTGATTTCTGCTGATGAGGTTATACCAGATAGCTCACTTGTGCAGACCGTTCTGAATGGTCTTCCTGATTCATATAAGAGTTTTGCTTCTACTCTTCGGTTGATGATGAAAGGCAATCCGAATGCCTTATCATTGAGGAGTTAGTCTCTGTTCTGTTGCAAGAAGATCAGTTCAGGCAGAACAGGTCCATTATGCATGTTGCAGATCAAGCTTTCCTGGCTAGTCAGAAGGGCAAAGGAAAATGGAGCTCTTCTACTAGTAAGCAGAAATCTACAAATGCTGCACATTCGAAGAACCAGGATAAAGATGAGAAGAAATCAGAAAAGTAGAAATTGTTTTGCAAGTACTGTAAAGGGAATGATCATATCATAAAGAACTGTCCAAAATTGGCTGCAAAAGAGGCAAAGAAAAAGGAGGCTGGAATGGTTGTTGCAGAAGCCTCTACACCAAAAACAGAGTCTGCTAATCTTGTGCAGGAAGAAGAATGGGCGTTTACTACTGTTTGTAGTTTTGACCCATCTTCTCATGAGCAGTGCATGTCTGCAGTGGACTCAGATGTTTGGTACTTTGACAGTGGGGCGACCAAACATATTACCTCGCAGCACAGTTTCTTCTCTTCACTCGAGCCTGCCCCTACAGGGAATACTGTCACATGCGCCAACAACTCCTCTTATCCTGTTATGGGAGTTGGTAAGATCATCCTGACTACTGCTGATGGTAGTTCTTTCACCTTGTCAGATGCTTTATTTGTGCTAGGGATCAAGAAGAATCTGTTATCAGTTTCTGCATTAGCCAAGATTGGCTTGGTTGTGAAATTCGTTGATGACAGGTGTATAGTTCATGATCTATCAAATGGCGATGTGATTATTGCTTCTGGCATTTTATGTCGTGGGCTGTATAAGCTCATAGACTATGAAAGATCTGTGAATGATTCGGCATGTGCAGTTCATGATTCTCAGGCTATGTCAGATGCAAAGCTTTGGCATGCACGCTTTTGTCATCTGAATTTTGCTAGTTTGCTACGCTTGCAGAAATCTGATATGGTGTCTTCTTTGCCCAAGCTTGAGGCACCTGGAAAACATGTATGTGAAGGCTGTATTTTGGGCAAAATGCAGCATTCCTCCTTTCCAAAAGATGGTTCAGTTCGGGCTACGCAGAAATTGCAGCTTGTACATAGTGATGTCTGTGGTCCTATGCAGACACCCTCTTTTGGAAATTACCTTTACTTCGTGACTTTCATTGATGATTTTTCTAGGCATGCATGGGTATATCCACTCAAAGCAAAGTCCGAAGTGTTCATGTGCTTTAAACAGTTTTTGGTTTTGGCTAAAAATCTGTCAGCATGTAAAATGGGCACCCTCCGTTCTGATCGAGGGGAGGAATATATGTCTTCTGATTTTAATGCATTTCTGGCTGAACGTGGGATAAAACACCAGTGTACAGTGCCGTATACACCTCAACAGAATGGATTTGCTGAACGAAAGAACAGGTCGCTCATGGAGATGGCGAGGTGCATGGTCAAGAGTCAGGCTTTACCACATAGTTTCTGGCTTGAGGCTGTCATGTGTGCAACATATGTACTGAACAGGTGTCCCACTAAAGCGCTACAGTCTATCACTTGATATGAGGCTTGGCATGACCGCAAGCCATCTGTTGCTCATCTGTGTGTTTTTGGTTGTTTGGCATATGCATTAATGCCTGAATAGCATCGCTGAAAATTGGATGATAAGGCAGTAAAATGTATTTTTGTTGGGTATAGTTCTGAAAGTAAAGGCTATCGTCTGTATCATCCACAGACTAAACACATTCTGGTTAGCCGTGATGTTGTCTTTGTGGAAGATGCTATTCAGCCATTGCTTTCATGTACTAAGGAGACATCTGTTAGCTCCAAAGACATGTATGATACGTTGATGCCTCTTTTTACAGGTGGACAGTCTAGTGCTGGTCCTAGTGAGGCAACTTCTCAGCCTTTGTAGGTTTCATATGATGATGCAGATCATTCTATTTTTGATGCAGATTTACATGATGCACTTGTTGATGAGAGAGCTGATATTGAGCAGGCAAAAACTATGCCAAAATGGCTAGTGTAGACTTTGCGTGATAACAAATTAGATGCACCTTTGTCATATCGTACTCGTTCAGGCTCTCATAGTGCCTCCTTTGCATAAGATTGCTATGCTATGGCTGCGTCTAGTCTCTGTGATGAGAATGAGCCTGTTTCTTTTGATGAAGCACAAAATTCAAAAAATTGGATGGCTGCTATGCAATCTGAATATGATGCTATAATGAAGAATGGTACATGGTCTTTATGTGACTCGCCTCCTGGCAAGAAGGCCATTGGCACTAAGTGGGTATACAAGCTGAAGCGTAAACCTGATGGTACAATTGACAGGTATAAGGCTAGGCTTTTTGCAAAGGGTTATGTGCAAGAAAGAGGCATTGATTTTGATGAGACCTTTGCACCTACATGCCATATGATTACTGTTCGGAGCATTTGTGCACTTGCAGCCCATCATGGTTGGAATGTACATCAATTGGACATTAAAACAACATTTCTGAATGGTGACTTGCATGAAGAAGTGTATGTTTTTCAGCCCTGTGGCTTTGTGCAGAAAGGGCATGAAAACTAGGTGTGCAGGTTAAAGAAGGCATTATATGGTTTAAAGCAAGCACCACGTGCTTGGTATGAGAAGATACATGCCTATCTGGTTGCACATGGTTTTGTGAACAGTCCAACTGAAAGCACCTTATATGTTAAGCGTGCTAATGATGTGCTTCTGATCATTGTTGTCTATGTTGATGACATGCTGCTCACTGGTCCTATTGAGAAGCATATTTATGATTTCAAGGCTGATTTGCATGCCTCATTTGAGATGTCTGATTTGGGGCATTTGCATCACTATTTGGGCATTTAGTTTATGGTGGAATGGCTTTGTGTCAAACGAAATATATTGACACATTATTGCAGCATTTTGGCCTTGAAGACTGTAAGCCTATTGCCACTCCTATGGAGACAGGTTTACGCTTGAGTCTTCATGATGCTGGAGATGCATTTGATGTTGTTCTCTATCAGCAGGCTGTTGGATGCTTGATTTACTTAGGCATTACTCGGCCAGATATTCAGTTTGCTGTCTCACAGATGAGTAGGTTTATGCATTGCCCAGGAGTCATGCCTTGGAAGGTGGTTAAGCGCATCTTTCGCTACTTGAGTGGTACTTGGCTACTTGGGTTATTTTATCCCAAGGGGGGATCACTACCGCCAGATTTGCATGCTTTTTCTGACTCAGATTGGGCTGGTTGCTATGACACTCGTGTGTCCACCAGTGGTTTTTGATTCATGCTTGGTAGCTCATGTATATCTTGGTTGAGCAAGAAGCAGCCTACTGTGGCCACTTCGAGTTGTGAGGCTGAGTATAGGGCAGCTTTCACAACGACTGTTGAGTGTGTGTGGCTCAGACGCCTTATGGCTGATTTGGGTGTTGCTAGTCTTCTGCCACCACCATCTTCACTAACAGTCAAAGCGCATTGGCAGTTGCAAGGAACCCTGTGTTCCATGCTCGCACTAAGCAGATTGAGGTGCATTATCACTATGTCAGGGAGAGGTTCTCTGCTGGGGACATCAGCTTGGCATATGTGCCCACGTAGGAGAACATTGCAGACCTTTTGACGAAGGCTCTGCCTAGGGAGAAGTTTGAAGCTTTCCGCAAAGCTTTGGGCTTACTTCCTTTTGTGGAGTGATTTCCACATAGCTTGGCACTTCCTTATACATGAGTGCCAACTCCTTGTTCACCGCATCACTCCCAGGGGGGATTTGTTGATATATTTAGGTAGTGATGTGTGTGAACACACTAGGACTGTTGGGGCACTTTTTTCCCTCTTTAGGAGTTTTTTTCCCCTGGCTTGTATATACGCCTATTGCCCTAATGGGATACTTATCTTTGTACATTCTCTAGTAATACATTCAGTATTGTGTGTTGTGCTCCAAGCTTCTTCTTCTTCCTTGTGCTGTTCGCGTGCTTCCGTAGAAGTCTAACTCCAACAAGGACTAGACATGAATCTTTCCTAAAAAGAATTTTATAACCATCTTATGAAAAAGTAAAAATAAAGAGAAAAATCTTCTTCATTTTTGGAACATAAAGAATATCAGAAATCATGAAATTGTGACCTCATCTTAACTTTAAATTAACTTATCCAATGCCTACCACATTTGTCATGAACATTTGCTATAATCACCCTTCTTTCTATAGAGTTACCTTATGACTTTGTCTCTTCATTGTGACTTTATTTACCTTGTGACTTTGTCTCTTCATTGGAGTGTCTTTTGGTGGCTTAGTGCCTCGTTTTAGATAAGTTATGCTTGAGCTTGGCCTAGAAGTTCATAACTTTCAACACTCCTCCTCAAGCTCAAGCTCCTTTTCTTTGAAGTGTGGGGGTTGGTTCCTTCATACCTGTCATGCCTTTGAGCTATTCAATTCTTGTTGCATCCAAAAACTTTTTAAGAAGGTCTTGAATTTGCTTCTTGATGATGACATGCTAAATATCTACCTGGTTATCCATAATCTTTTCCCTTATGAAGTGATAATGCACTTCTATATGCTTGCTCCTAGCATGGAACATTGGCTCCTTTGCAAGGTAGATACTTGAGATATTATCTGCAAGAAATGGAACAATGCAAAATTGAATATCCAAATCTTTTAAAAGGTATTTAAAGCACATTACCTCACATGTGAATTGAGCAAGAGCCCTTTATTCTGCCTCTATGAGAGATAATGCAACTGTGGGTTGTTTCATTGACATCCATGATACACAAATCTTCCCAAGCATCACTATATTTACTAAGGCATTCCTTCTATCATCCTTGGAGCTAGCCTAATCTAGATAGGCATAACCTTTTAGTTTGAAATCACAATCATATGCATAGTAGAGACCTTCATTAATTGTACCTTTGATGTACCTTAGGATTGTCTTACCTACATTCAAGTGATCAAGTGTGGGTGCATGCATGCATAGTAGAGACCTTCATTAGTTGTACCTTTGATGTATTTTAGAATTGTACTACCTACATTCCTACCTATGCTTAACTTGACATTGCAATCCATTGGCTATCTCAATGGCTTATAAAAACTCATACCAAACTTGTATAGCAATTCAAGTAAGTATTTCCTTTGCATAAGATACAACCCTTCTTGGAATATAAAATCTCAATGCCTAAGAAGTAATTTAGCACCAAGATTTAAAATTTTAAATTAATTTCCCAATTTGGCCTTGATTTCCTTAATACCTACATCATCATCACCTATAATGATTAAGTCATAAACATATATGCATATGTACACAAGCTTATCATCAAGCCTTTTTACATAAAGTGAAGAATCAGCATCACTTGTTGCATATCCACATCTAATCAGGTAGTCAACAAGCCTTAATTTCCATGCCCTTGGTGCTTGCTTGATTCTATACAAAGCTTTTTTGAGTTTGCATACAAAATTAGGGTTTCTAGGGTCCTCATATCCCATGGGTTGCTAGATGTAGACATTCTCCTCGAGATCACCATTTAGAAAAAAATTCTTAATGTTTAATTGGACCAATTTACACATTCTAGAAGCCCCAATGGAAAACAATTTCCTAATTGCACTCATGTTTGCAATAAAACTAAATATCTCTTCATAATCTATCCCATGTGTTTGGGTACAAACCTTAGCTACAAGTTGAGCTTTATACCTGGATATTGATCCATATGAATTCCTTTTGATCTTATAGATCAAGCTATTTGTGATGAAATTCATGTCATCTTGCCTAGGTACAAGCTCAATGTCTGATTTTCATGAAGAGGATCCATCTCTTCTCTCATAGCATCCATCCATACCTTCTCTTGACAAGCTTCTTGCTATGTGCATAGTTCCTTCACAACTTGCATAATGCCTAGAAATGAAGTTTTCATATGTTAGCCTTTGAATAGGGTATTTAAACCTCTCTCACCTCCTCTCATTACCTATTATAGAATAGTTCTTCCAAACCCTCTTTTGTTTCACATTAGGAATGACTAATCTCTCTCATGCACCCATAATATTTTGCAACACACATATTTATCTCCACATGGAAAGCTTTTGGATGGCTTTCAAAGAGCATAATTTTTGACCCAAAGTGCTTTGAAATGCAATCTTATATAGAGTCGCAACTTTGGTATTCAAAGTAGTAATTTTATAGATGAACTTTGGCTCTATTTTGGCCTTCATTTCACTCAAGGCATTTATTTATTTGAATTCTCAAAAGGATCCATTCCTTCCTTTGCCATATTATAAGGACTTAAATTATCTTTTTAAACAGGGTCATTTATGCTCATTATGGTCTAATTCTTGACACCCATTTGTTGGTGCAAAGAGACCAAGCCTACATGTTTGGATAACTAGCATATATCTCATGTAGTCACATATGATCACTTCCTTGTAAAAGTCAATTACCTTTGGTGTTTGTAAAAGTGCCTATGTCAGTATAATACTCTCACGTGGAGTTAGGAGGCATCAAATCTGGAGTTATTTGGTAGATGATTGATGAGAGAATAAATCCTATAGTTTAGGGCTCACTTTATGGTGGGAACTTGAATTTGAATTCAAAGCTTGGCTCCAACTTCAATTATAAAAAGGGATAAAAAAGGTTCGCATAATATGAGCCCGATATGAGACATCATTTGAGAGGGAATTATGTAATTAGTGAGCTTACTCCATATCTCCATCACTACCCTCACATTGTGAAATTGAACATTGCCAATGTCATTGTATTTCTATGTCATCTAATACATATACATTGATTACTTCTCTACTTCACTTCTCTGCTATGATCACATCCGAATAGTGAACTTCTCAGAGCTTGTTCTCAGTGCATGGTTGATCCTTTGATGTGATTTAAAGCACTATATATTTAATATACTGTCTAGTTCATAACTACAAAGTTTCATTGTCATTGGTTTTCTCAATCGTGATATATCTTCATATCTTTACTCTCTAGTCGGTACACTAAAGCACCCTAGAAGTGTCGGGCAAGTACTCTAACTTGCTAAGCTTCATTCACAGTGAGTAGTCCATCTTTTTATTGAAATAACTCATGATTGGTAGATATTTATACTAATTAGATAAGACCAAAAGGAATTTTGCTAATTTCTAGTAAGTATGTAACCAAGATGAAGGATGTGGCTGACCAGCTTGCAAGCATTGGAGAAGACATAGAAGAGGAGCAGATAGTAAGGCAAATCATAAATGGCATCAAAGTTGATGATAAGTGGGAGTCCTTCACCACAACAATGAACCTTTATATGGATATGCAGATACCTGACCTCAACACCTTGATGGGACAACTCTTCAGCCATGAGAAAAAGCTCAACAAGAATGGAGACAACTCTAGATTAATCAATAATTTGCCCTTTATAGAGATAGGAATAAAAGTAAGGATAAAGGTAAAAGCAAAAAGAATGAAGAAGAGGCTAGTACCTCCCAAGTGAAATTTACACATAGAGGAAGATGTACTAGAGGAAGGGGAAGAGGAGGAAAGCAAGGCAGGGGGAGATCCTACAACATTTCACCTTACAATATCTGTGGGCTGACAAACCATACCACAGAAGAGTGATTCAAGAACACAAGGAATCAGAGAGGAAGAGGCTTCCATAGAGGAGGCTATGGAAAATCCAGAGGCAGGTTCAACAATGGAGGAAGCAACTATCATCACAACTACAACCAAGGCTACAACAACAATTATCAGGAGGCTTTAGGAGTAGAAGAGATTATAATAACTACATAGAAGACCAAGAAGATTCTCTACTGATCATGAACATGTTATCCAAGCAAGGTAAAGATGATGAGCATCTTTTCTATATTGATTCTGGTTGTTCCAATCATGTGGCTAGAAATGTAACATTGCTATCTGATCTTGAAGAACCTAAAGGGAAGCATGAAGTACAGACAGGTGACGACACTAGACATTCTGTTAAGAAGATTGGAAATGTTAAGGCTTCTGATGGCAACATGAACCTTTTTGATATACAAATGTGGAGGATGCCAATTTGGCAAAGCTCACAGGAAACCATTAAATAGAAAGGGGTATATGTATGAAGACTACTTGGAGCGTGTGCACACAGATGTGTGGGGTCCTAGTAGAGAGCCATCAATCTCAGGATCAAGGTACTATGTCTCATTCATAGATGATTATAGTAGATGGACAATCCTTTACTTCATGAAGCGTAAAGATGAACTCTTTACTTGTTTCAAAAAATATTTGGCACTCGTTCAGAACCAGATGGGTAGAAGCTTGAAGAGGATTAGATTTGATGGAGGTGGTGAGTATTTCTCACATGAATTTGACTCACTCTTACATGATAGAGGTATAAAGAGAGAGGTCACAACAAGATACACTCCTGAACTAAATGGAGCGGCAAAGAGGAGGAATAGATTGATACTAAAAGCTACAAGATCAATGTTGAATGAAAAGAAATTACCAAATTACCTATGGGTTGAGGCTGTCCCCACAAGCACATACTTGATTAAAAGGCTCCCATCCAAATCCCTAGATGGAATGAAACCATCTGAGGCATAGAATGGAAGGAGACCCTCATTGGACCATTGCAAAATCTTTGGGTGCATTGCTTATGCACATATACCCTCATAGATTAGAGGGAAGCTTGATCCAAAAGTTGAAAAGTGCATATTCATTGGCTAAGATCAAAACTAGAAGGGATATAGGCTATACAATCCCACTAACAAAGGGTTTATAGTAAGTAGGGATGTGGTGTTTGATGAAAATAATTCATGGTTTGAAGATGATTGCAGGAAGATCAAGTTACCTTATGATTTGGAGAGTGATTTTCCAACTCTAACTCAAGAAGATCAACAAATACCAGAAGATGTCAACTTAGAGGATGAAGACCAGATTGATTTCAAGGCTTGGAAGTCAAAGGGCAAGACCAAGTTCAAGCAATTGGAAGACATTATAGAGTCTTCTAACCAAGCACTCAGAAGATATCAAAGGGAGAGTAAAAAACCAATAAGGTATGGATATGACACATCATTAGTCACCAAGCATTCTATGTATATGAATAAAGACTATATGATAGAAGAACCCTCTTCATTTGAAGAAGCCAATAAGAAGAACGAATGGAGAGAAGCCATGTAGGAAGAAATTGAAGCACTGCAGGAAAACAACACTTGGGATTTGATTCCCAAGAAGCCAAGCATGAAGGTCATAGGATCCAGGTGGATATATAAAATCAAGAAGAATTCAGATGGTTCTATAAACAGGTACAAAGCAAGGCTAGTGGCAATGGGGTTTGCTCAAACCCATGGAGTAGATTCTAAGGAGAAATTTTCATGTGGCTAAGATGCCAACAATCAGAGGTTTGGTAAGTGTAGCTGCTTTAAAGAATTGGAATCTATATTAGTGAGATGTCAAGAATCTCAGAGGAAGTTTACATGGCTCAACCACCAGGGTATGAAGACAAGAACAAACTAAGTTATGTATGCAAGCTAAGGAAAGCGCTCTATGGTCTCAAGCAAGCTACTAAAGCTTGGAACCATAGACTTGTCACATATTTGTAGGATCAAGGATTTGTTGCTAGCAAAGAAGATTCTTCTTTGTTCACACAAAAGGCCAACTCAGAAGTTATTTGCTTATGTGTTTATGTGGATGACATTATCATTATAGGGAATGATGCCAATGGCATCAAACAAATCAAATTTTAGATGATGGAAGAGTTTAAGATGAGTGAACTTGGTTTATTAACATACTTTCTTGGATGGTATACACAGATTCTAGTGTGTTTATTACTCAAAGGAAGTACATTCATGATATGTTGATAAAATTCAAGATGGAGAACACTAAAATTGCAGGTACACCCACGGAGCTCAATCACAAACTTAGTTCTCATGAGGGAGAACTTCTTGACGACATTACAGGTTACCAAAAACTTGTTGGAAGTCTCAATTATGCAACCCTAACAAGAGTGGAAATTTGTAATGGAGTAAGTACATTAAGCCAGTTTATGCATACACCAAGAAAACATCACTTGGAAGATGCCAAGAGGATCTTAAAATATTTGAAGGGCACCATAAATGAAGGGCTATTTTATGCTTTCACTTATGATTTGGATATCAAGATGTATTATGATGCAGATTGGGCTGGCTCCAAGGATGATAGGAGGAGCACCTCTGGCCATTTATCTTTTGCAGGATCAAAGCTAATATCATGGTCATCATAGAAGCAACCAACTATGGCATTGTCATCTATAGAGGTAGAATATAGAGGCTTAGCAAATGCAACATAAGAAGCTATGTGGCTCAAACTACTCTACACAGATTTGGGGCTACATCCTTATACTCTAATGATTTTTGGAGACAACACTAGTTCACTTCATTTGGCTGATAATCTTTTATATCATGCAAGGACTAAACACATTGAAGTGCACTATCATTATGTAAGAGAGAAATTGCTTAGCAAGGACATCCAATTATTTTCTCTCACTCTAATTACCCATAAAGGGTAATACTCATGGTCTCTCATATGTGTGCCACTTGGCACTCATGTGAGTATCATTCTTAATCAATATAAGAGATGGCTCACACCTCTTACTCATAGCTAAAGAATAATACTCCATGTGACATTTCCTTCCCCTTAATTCCATTTTTGTCCTAAAAAATGGTATTGGAAGGTCTGATAGAAAGAGAGAAATAATAGAATCACTGAAGTATTTTGATGGCGATGCACCACAATGTGCTCTCCTTCTGGAGAGCTCCACGGCGATATGCTCGGAGTAGAAAACTAAGCTCCAAAGGCCGCACACAGTACTCCGTACCGAACACTACAGAATACACACAAAACACAGTACACAGAGGAGCACGAAGAGAGACTTCTTAGGTCTCACAAATGCGATCGAACGTACAATTTGTGACTGACGAGGCCACTATATGTTTTATTAAAGAACATATACAAGGAAGTGTTCGGTGGCCATTTGGCCTTTCACATGGACACTAATGGTAAAAATCTCCCACTAAAAGCCAACATGGCCAAAGTAACCATGGGAGAAAAATAAAGAATGATAAAGAATACTTGAGCGTAAGTATACAAAGTATGCCTCCCACCTGATGGGCATGTTACATAGTATACAAGTGACTGTGTAAGATCAAGAATCAAGTAACCCCCATCAAGCGACAACAGTGTCGAAAGCTAACCTGTGGTAGTCTCGAGTGTGAACCTTTTCAAGAATAATGCGCTCAGTGGCTAAGCAATCTCTAATGAAGTGATACCTCACATCAATGTGCTTGGTCTTTGCATGATAGACCGGATTGTTAGCCAAAACAATGGCACTCTGACTATCACTGAGCAAGCGAGGTACATGCTGAGGTAAACCCATATCACAAGCAAGTCGAGAAAGCCACAATGCTTCCTTACATGCCTCACTTGCTGCAACATACTTTGCTTCTGTGGTGGAAAGAGCTGTACATTCTTGAAGATAAGATCTCCAAGAGATAGCACCTCCAACAAAATGAAAAATGTACCCTGATGTAGACTTACGATTGTCTACACAACCAACATAATCATAATCTATAACCAATAATGGATGCTTTCCCTCTACCTAAGCATATACACTTGTCCTTAGCGCCACTCAAATATCTCAAAATCATCTTGACCGCTTCCCAATGTTTCTTGCCAGGATTAGATATATATCTTCTCACAACTCCCACTGCAAATGCAATGTCTGGTCTCGTAGCTACAATAGCATACATGAGACTACCAACAACAGACTGATAGGGAATTTTGGTCATGAATTCCTATTTCCTCATCGGATTTGAGCCAATCATCCTTGCTCAATTTCACATATGTGGGTAAAGGTGTACTCAATGCCTTTCCACCCTGCATATTAAACCGATGAAGTACTTTGGATATGTACTCACTTTGAGGCAAGTATATGCATCTTTTACTCCTATCACGAGTAATGTGCATGCCAAGAATATGTTTGGCATCCCCCAAATCCTTCATATCAAATGTCTGACTCAATTTATTTTTGAGAACTGACAAATCATAAGAGGACTTCCCAATAATCAACATATCATCAACATACAGTATCAAGCATATCAAGCTGCCATCTGAGCATCTCTTTGTGTAGAGACAATGATCCTAATTGCTTCGAGAATAGCCTTGAGATTTCATAAAAGCATCAAACTTTTGGTACCATTGTCTAGGGGACTGTTTGAGTCCATACAAGCTTTTCTTAAGCTTACAAACTAGACTTTCCTTGCTAGGAACTACATAACCCTCTGATTGTTCCATATAGATCTCATCTGTAAGATCTCCATGCAAGAAAGCAGTTTTCACATCCATTTGGACTAGCTCTAATCCAAGAAACATGCGTACGGTAGTCATCTTGACCGCTGGAGAGAAGATTTCCTCGAAATCAACACCATGTTGTTGCTTAAAACCCTTTGCAATGAGTCGTGCTTTATACTTTGGAGAAGCACTATCTGATGTGAATTTCAGCTTGTATACCCATTTACATGGTAAAGCTTTCCTGCCCTTTGGCAAAGTTACTAAATCCCAAGTACCATTCTTGTGAATAGAATCCAACTCATTCTTCATGGCATGCTCCCACTTGACATGATCCTTTGTCTGCATAACCTCTTTGTAGCAAGAAGGCTCACCAGCATCTGTTAGCATAACAAAATCTAAACCTGGAACATATATATCAGGTGGATGTGAGCACGCGCAGAATGTCTCAATGTTTGCTGAACAGGAACATGTGCAGACTGATTTGAATGGACATTCTCTTGAACATCCCTATGTGCATCATTTTTATGCATGCTAAGCGGAGGACTAATATCCTCAAACACCACTCTTCTCACTTCAACCTCCTTAATGGGCTGTTTATGCATCTTAGACTCATTGAAAATGACATCACTACTTCTAATCACCGTCCGTGTTTCAAGATCCCATAAGCGATATCCAAATTTTCCTTCTCGACTATATCCAATGAAAATGCATTTCTTAGACTTATGATCCAACTTTTGTCTAAGATTCTTGGGTATATGAACATATGCTTCACACGCAAAAACTCGAAGATGATCATAATATGGTGACTTCCCTGTCCACAACTCTTGTGCCACTTTCAGACCTTTGGCAGTACTAGGTGAAAGGTTAATGACATGAATTGCAATCAATACTGCTTCTGCCCAAAAGCCTTGTGAGAGGTTTGCATGATGCAACATAGAGACTACTCTATCTTGAATAATTCTATTCATCCTCTCAGCTACACCATTCTGTACTGGGGTATAAGGAACTGTAAACTCTCTACAAATCCCTCTAGACAGACAGAAAAGGCTGAATTCATGTCAGGTATACTCACCCCCGTTATCTGAACGTAAAGCCTTAAGCTTAGTTCCTTTTTTAGTCTCAACTGAAGCAAGCCATTTTTTGAAAGTGGGGAATACCTCATCCTTCGATTTGATAGGATATACCCAAACTTTTCTTGTAGCATCATCTATGAAAGTGACAAAGTAGAGAGAACCACCTAAGGACCTAGTGGGCAAAGGACCACACACATCTGTATGATCGATATCTAAAGGATGAATTGAAGAATCAATGTGCATTCTATTATGCACATTTCTGGTTTGCTTTCCATATTGACAATGCTCACAAAATGAAAAATCGGAGACAGATAACACAGGTAAGTAGCCAGAACAAGAAAGATTTTCCATTCCACTACGAGATATATGGCCCAAACGACCATGCCAAATACAAGCCATAGGCTGTTCAGTAACAACTAACAAGTGTTCTTTCGGTGATGCAAATAAAGGATAAAGTGATCCAACTTTGCTTCCTTTTGCAATGACCATATTGCCCTTTGATATGCAAAGGGACTGAGCATAGAAGACCACCTTGTAACCAAGATCATCAAGTTGACCAACTGACATCAAACTGCATGATAACTGAGGTACATGGCGTACATTATGCATAGTAAATTTTGAACCATCAATGAACTGCACAACCACAGCTCCAATCCCCACAACATCACACTGGTAAGAGTCACCAGGTCTCACGGTACCAAGAGACTTTGCTGCATAATTAGAGAACCATTCTCTATGTGGTGTCACATGGAAAGAAGCACCAGAATCTAGCAGCCAGGCATGGGAAAGAGAATCAGGCATAAGCGCCTCAGATGGCACAGTACTATCAAGTGACAACACATCAACATCATTAGAAATAGCATTAATTTCTTCAATCTTCACAGTCAAAGTAGATGGTGCAGGTAACTTTTTAACATGCCCATCAACATTCTTTCCTTTACCTTTAGCATTCTTTAATGCATAACAATCTTTCTTCATATGTCCTTTCTTATGACAATAATGGCATTCAATATCCCTCTTCCTTGATTTACTTCTACCCTTATTCTGTTGACCATTCTTTTCCTTGTTCTTGCTCCTACCACGTTGTTGATTTTTTCCTTGGTAAGAATCACGAACATTATATGCATCTCCACTCTAAGTGCCAACCATAGATTTTCTACGAATCTCCTCACTCAAGAGTGCTCCACATATGTTATCATAGACAAGTTTACCACCAGGTGCACTATTGCTAATAGTTGTGCAAAATGTATCCCATGATGATGGCAGGGTGCATAATGTTGGGGCTTCACTCACTAATTAGGCATGGATATATGAAGACATATGGAGACATATGATGGAGGAAAGAAGAAGTGAAGAAAAGACTTACAGAAAATCAAGCCAAGTGAAGGGACAATTTCACTATTGTAAATTAGTGCAAAATTAGAGTCTAGTTTTTTATTTGATCTTCAGAACTTACGAGTTCAAGTCTAGAAGAATGCAAACCATAGGTATATAAGTTAATTTGAGTCAAAAATATGTAGGAGAGAACTCAATTTTGTAATCTGAGTAAGTAGAGAAAAGTCGCGTATTTTCTGAGAGAGATGGTGAGAGAAAACTTCTGAGTCTGAGAGAGTTTTCCATGGCTGTGAGCAAAATTAGGCTAAGCCATTTTGTACACATCTTCTCTGATAATCAACACATGTTTGTGTAGAAGGATTGAGTCTAATTCCTTTTGTACATTGAGTTCTAAGTCATTTCATATGATTATGTAAGGTAGTTGACAGTTACGACTTTTCTGGTGCACATTTGACTGATCTTCTGAAGGTCAGATCTCGAAGCATACTGTAAAGTTTTTGGTAAGAGATAGCTCATTTTAAAGCTACTGTTCTCAACTACATTTGGTCAAAAGATCTTTAAGAAACGGGATGCATACTCAGAGAAATCAGCTTAAGAGTGAAGGTATGTCAAATCGATGAAGTCAAATTTCAGTTTTCAGACATAGTGGAAAGATTGAAGCAAAATCGGAAGATTTTGAAGTTATTACTTGAAAGTTTTGTTTGTTATGTGTTGCTTAACATTAGCAAGACCTTTCTTAGTAAATGATCAGAAGAATTCGCAAAGATCAAGCTGATACAGGTCAGATTGAAGGATTGAAGAAAAGGCGCAGATTTCAGTGAAGTGAAATTTTGATTTTCACTAAGTTCAGAGTTGAAGATTTACATTTTGAGTTTTGCTAAGCTAATGATGGTTATAGAGGTCTTCTAATACCACATTAGTTTGGTTCTTGTGGTGTTTCACACACCAACACATAACAACAATATTGCTTTCATTTCGTTATCCATATCCATTTTCTGAGCCTGTAATTGGGAGAATATAGCATCAAACTCATTTAGATGAGCAACAACACTATCTGTGTCCTTCATGCAAAGGTCATATAATTTTCTCATCAGATACACTTTATTTGATGCCGTCTCTTTTTCATATGTATTGCATAACTTCTTCTAAAGCTTCTCTGCACTTTCATAGTCTAATACTATAAAGTTAACATTATCTGCCACGTGCAAGCGAATGGTAGACGTGGTAATATCATCTAACTCATCCCAATCATCTTCATCCATATCAGTAGGCTTCTTTGAAATCCCATTTACTGGCTTCCATTGCCTCCTTTGAATCAGCACATCTTTAATCTGATTCTTCCATAGAGCAAAGTTTGTGCCATCAAATTTTTGGATCTCAAAATGGTCTTTGCCCTGCAAGTTATAGCTCCTCCTCAGAACACTAGCACTAGACCCTGATCCACCAGATGTGCCTGAGACCTTTGATGCCATGATGGTAGAGAATTGAATAGAATGATAATGGAGCTAGAAGAGTCTGAACACCAACGAATAAGTGTATCAAAGAGTAAATCGACCACTGTATAGTTGACAAAACGAGAAATCTGGAAAAATTTTGCGAGAGTATCCTCTGCAAAATGAGCTTATGACCAATGTCAAAATATCATAAAACTGCAAGTACTGACATGTTTTCCTGCATAGTGAATCACTCACTCCATTGAATATAATCAGTTACCCAATAGAAGCCAAATAGGCTTATCGAGCACCTATAAATAGCTATCATACGTCTCCTATGGCAAGGTTGGTTAAGTCTTCCACCTGCATCACCGAAGAGATCCTGACATTTGGGTGTCTCCCAATTAAGAAAACCTCACCACGACCCTCTTTATCAAACGTAAAAAGCTTTATGCAAAGAATGTAACCGCTATATCAATGACCACATGGACGTACATAAGAGGTATCCATAGAAGCGTACATGGTGTGTATCTGCTCAAAATATGCAGTAAAATGATACTAAAGGCTGAATACACAGCCCAATAACTAGCCAATACAAAACATAATGTGCATTCAATTGGAAAAGTGAAGTGCAGGAGTGGAGCTGATTTATTAACAAATGTTTTGTATGTTCCAACAATACCAAAGAATCTGATTAGTGTTGGACAAATAGTGGAGAAAGGTTTTCAAGTCAGATTTACAAATGAAGGAGTATTTGTTGAAGATCCAGAGGATGCATACAAACCCATTGTTTGTGGTAAGAAGGAAGGTAGACTTTTTACTCTCAAAGTACAAGGAAATGTTGGTCAAACCCTAATCACACATGGTGATGAAGTAATTACAGAGTTAGATCTTTGGCATAAGAGATTGGGACATTTCAATGAAAGAGGAATCAAAACTATGGTGGAGAACCAATCTGTAATGGGGCTACCAAGTGTGAAGAATCAACATATGATATACAAGTGTGAAGCTTGTCAGATGGGAAAAGCTCATAGACTACCATTTCAGAAGAAAGGTTTCAAGCATGATGGTTTACTTGAACTCATACATACAGATGTATGGGGACCAACAAAAGAAGGTTCAATAAATGGATCTAGGTATTATGTTTTGTTTATTGATGATGCTACAAGGTGGATAACCCTTTATGTTCTAAAGGAAAGATCAGAAGTCTTTGGAGCCTTCAAACATTTTCATGCTTATGCAGAAAGAGTTACAGGTCACAAACTCAAGAGGCTAAGGTCTGATGGAGGGGGAGAATACTTCTCTCAAGAGTTTAATGACTATCTTTGGAATGCAGGTATCAAGAGAGAGATAACTTGCAGGTATACACCTCAACATAATGGGGTGGCAGAAAGGAGAAATAGAACATTGGTTGAATTTGCAAGAGCAATGTTAAAGGAAAAGAATTGCCCTAATTATCTTTGGGCTGAGGCTGTAAATACAGCTACATACCTTGTTAATAGGCTACCATGTGGAGGTTTAAATGGTATGACCCCTTATGAAGCTTGGTGGGGTAAGAAACCAACACTTGACCATTGTAAAGTGTTTGGGTCAATTGCCTATGCTTATGTGCCATCACAACTCAGACATAAGCTTGAACCAAAGGCAGCAAAATATGTGTTTATTGGCTATGATGAAAAGCAAATGGGTTATAGGCTATGGAGTCCTTTAACTAAACATTTTATTGTTTCCATAGATGTGATTTTTGATGAACAGAAGAGTTGGTATGCAGATAAGGATTGTGATCTTGAAACATTTGAAGAAGAGATAAGAAGGAGTGCAAGAGGTAAGTCACATATGCAGATAGATGGAGATGAAGAACATATGCAAGCAAGCACATCAAGAGTTGGATCATACAGAAGGAATGAAGATGGACCAATATTTGATGAAGAAGTACATCCAGATATACATGAAGAGTGTGAACCAAGAAGGTCAACCAGAATGAGGAAGCAACCTACAAGGTATTCATATGACACTTCTTATTTGACTCAGAAAAATTATGCTTACATGGTTAAGGAAGATGAAGAACCTCAAAGCTATGATGAAGCAAAAGGTAAGAGACAATGGGAAGTAGCAATGAAGGAAGAGTTTGATGCACTTGAAGAAAACAAAACTTGGGAACTTGTCCCAAAGCCTAATGGTAAGAAAGTGATTGGAAATAAATGGGTTTACAAAATTAAGAAGCATGCAGATGGAACTATAGCCAGATACAAAGCCAGATTGGTGGTTAAAGGCTATGCTCAAACTTTTGGCATAGATTATGATGAGACATTCAGTCCTGTGGCAAAGATGTCAACCATAAGGACAATCATTGCCATTGCAGCATCAAAAGGATGGACATTGAGTCAATTGGACATTAAGAATGCATTTTTGAATGGATATATATCAGATGAGGTTTACATGGAGCAACCTCAAGGGTTTGCAGATCATAAGTTTCCAAATTATGTTTGCAGGTTGAGAAGAGCTCTTTATGGTTTGAAGCAAGCTCCAAGAGCTTGGAATTATAGACTTGTAAAGTATCTTAATGATCTTGGATATCAAAGTTCAAAGGCAGATGCAAGTTTACTTATCAAAAGAACAGATGAAGGTATGATCTACATTTGTATCTATGTAGATGATATTATAATTACAGGTACCTCAAATGAAGGAATCAAGGAGGTGAAGAAGCTACTTGAGAAGGAAATCAAGATAAGTGATCTAGGAAAATTGTCATATTTTCTTGGAATGGAAATCACTTATGCAGAACATGGTATATATGTATCACAAGAAAGGTATCTCTTGAATCTTCTAAAAAAGTTTAACATGGAGAATTGCAGAGAGGCATCAACACCACTAGAGGTCAATCATAAACTCAATAGATATGATGGTGCAGAGTTCAAAGACATGAGGAAGTATCAATCTTTAGTGGGAAGTTTGATTTATGCAACTCTAACAAGGCATGATCTTAGTTATGCAGTTGGTGTCCTTTCTCAATTCATGCATTGTCCAAAGGATCCACATTGGATTGCAGGTCAAAGAGTCCTTAGATATATCAAAGGGACTTTGAAAGAAGGATTGTATTATCCTTTTACATCAGATATAAGATTGAGAGCCTATAGTGATTCAGATTGGGCAGGAAGTCAGGATGACAGAAGATCTACCCATGGCTATATGATATACATTGGAGATAAGCTTGTGAGTTGGTGTTCAAAGAAACAACACACAGTGGCCTTATCATCAACATAAGCTGAATACAAAGGACTTGTGGAAGCAGCAAAAGAAGTAATATGGATGCAGACATTATTCAAAAGCTTGGGAATTGATCAAGGTATACCTATCATTCATGGAGATAACATGAGTTCATTATATCTTGCAGCAAATCCTGTATTTCATGCAAGGACAAAGCACATAGAAATACAGTATCATTTTCTTAGAGAAAAGGTAATGGAGAAAGAGATTGAAGTGGTGTACACTTCTACAAAAGATCAGATTGCAGATATTATGACAAAAAGCTTGGATGGAGTGAAGACAAGTAGGTTCAAGGAGATGGCAGGAATAAAAGAGAAGAAGATTATGTGAAGAAGTCAAAGCATGCTAATTAGTGATTGAGGGGGAGCTGTTGGGGCTTCACTCACTAATTAGGCATGGATATATGAAGACATATGGAGACATATGATGGAGGAAAGAAGAAGTGAAGAAAAGACTTACAGAAAATCAAGCCTAAGTGAAGGGACAATTTCACTATTGTAAATTAGTGCAAAATTAGAGTCTAGTTTTTTATTTGATCTTCAGAACTTACGAGTTCAAGTCTAGAAGAATGCAAACCATAGGTATATAAGTTAATTTGAGTCAAAAATATGTAGGAGAGAACTCAATTTTGTAATCTGAGTAAGTAGAGAAAAGTAGTGTATTTTCTGAGAGAGATGGTGAGAGAAAACTTCTGAGTCTGAGAGAGTTTTCCATGGCTGTGAGCAAAATTAGGCTAAGCCATTTTGTACACATCTTCTCTGATAATCAACACATGTTTGTGTAGAAGGATTGAGTCTAACTCCTTTTGTACATTGAGTTCTAAGTCATTTCATATGACTATGTAAGGTAGTTGACAGTTACGACTTTTCTGGCGCACATTTGACTGATCTTCTGAAGGTCAGATCTCGAAGCATACTGTAAAGTTTTTGGTAAGAGATAGCTCATTTTAAAGCTACTGTTCTCAACTACATTTGGTCAAAAGATCTTTAAGAAACGAGACGCATACTCAGAGAAATCAGCTTAAGAGTGAAGGTATGTCAAATCGATGAAGTCAAATTTCAGTTTTCAGACATAGTGGAAAGATTGAAGCAAAATCGGAAGATTTTGAAGTTATTACTTGAAAGTTTTGTTTGTTATGTGTTGCTTAACATTAGCAAGACCTTTCTTAGTAAATGATCAGAAGAATTTGCAAAGATCAAGCTGATACAGGTCAGATTGAAGGATTGAAGAAAAGGCACAGATTTCTGTGAAGTGAAATTTTGATTTTCACTAAGTTCAGAGTTGAAGATTTACATTTTGAGTTTTGCTAAGCTAATGATGGTTATAGAGGTCTTCTAATACCACATTAGTTTGGTTCTTGTGGTGTTTCACACACCAACACATAACAACAATATTGCTTTCATTTCGTTATCCATATCCATTTTCTGAGCCTGTAACTGGGAGAATATAGCATCAAACTCATTTAGATGAGCAACAACACTATCTGTGTCCTTCATGCAAAGGTCATATAATTTTCTCATCAGATACACTTTATTTGATGCCGTCTCTTTTTCATATGTATTGCATAACTTCTTCTAAAGCTTCTCTGCACTTTCATAGTCTAATACTATAAAGTTAACATTATCTGCCACGTGCAAGCGAATGGTAGACGTGGTAATATCATCTAACTCATCCCAATCATCTTCATCCATATCATTAG
Source organism: Ceratopteris richardii (assembly GCA_020310875.1). Taxonomy (NCBI): domain Eukaryota; kingdom Viridiplantae; phylum Streptophyta; class Polypodiopsida; order Polypodiales; family Pteridaceae; genus Ceratopteris; species Ceratopteris richardii. Next base: position 119,106,961 of record CM035424.1, read on the forward strand.
GCTTCTTTGAAATCCCATTTACTGGCTTCCATTGCCTCCTTTGAATCAGCACATCTTTAATCTGATTCTTCCATAGAGTTAAGTTTGTGCCATCAAATTTTTGGATCTCAAAATGGTCTTTGCCCTGCAAGTTATAGCTCCTCCTCAAAACACTAGCACTAGACCCTGATCCACCAGATGTGCCTGAGACCGTTGATGCCATGATGGTAGAGAATTGAATAGAATGATAATGGAGCTAGAAGAGTCTGAACACCAACGAATAAGTGTATCAAAGAGTAAATCGACCACTGTATAGTTGACAAAACGAGAAATCTGGAAAAATTTTACGAGAGTATCCTCTGCAAAATGAGCTTATGACCAATGTCAAAATATCATAAAACTGCAAGTATTGACATGTTTTCCTGCATAGTGAATCACTCACTCCATTGAATATAATCAGTTACCCAATAGAAGCCAAATAGGCTTATCGAGCACCTATAAATAGCTATCATACGTCTCCTATGGCAAGGTTGGTTAAGTCTTCCACCTGCATCACCGAAGAGATCCTGACATTTGGGTGTCTCCCAATTAAGAAAACCTCACCACGACCCTCTTTATCAAACGTAAAAAGCTTTATGCAAAGAATGTAACCGCTATATCAATGACCACATGGACGTACATAAGAGGTATCCATAGAAGCGTACATGGTGTGTATCTGCTCAAAATATGCAGTAAAATGATACTAAAGGCTGAATACACAGCCCAATAACTAGCCAATTCAAAATCAGGCTTTGAAATCAAAGAATGAAGCTTTGAGGGACAAAAACATGTTCAAGGTAATGTCAACCTTAGTCTTTCCCCTTCTTCAGACACCACAAGAGTGTAGCTTAGTGGCAAAAGATTGCCACGGTTAAGCGAGCTCTGGGGGGAACAGTACTGGGATGGGTGACCTCCTGGGAAGTATCAGGAACCTCTATCTTCGTTGATCGTTGAGGTCCTCCCTCGCACGTAGCCAATGGTGACTTCGGTGACTCGGATGACAAGGTATGCCAATGTCTATGCCTTGGTCGTTGCCTTAGTCGTAAGCCTTGGAGAAAGCCTTGGGGGGGTGCTCGCTTCGCTGGCACAAAAGGAACGAAGCATTTCGCATCGAACTGCTCTGGTACCAATGAAGTATTTCGATGGCAATGCACCACAATGCACTCTCGTTCTTGAGAGCTCCACGACGATATGCTCGGAGTAGAAAACTAAGCTCCAAAGGGATCACACAGTACTCCGTACCGGACACTGCAGAATACACAGAAAACACAGTACACAGAGGAGCACGAAGACAGACTTCTTAGGTCTCACAAATGCGGTCGAACTTACAGTCTCTGACTAACCAGGCCACTATATGTTTTATTAAAGAACATATACAAGGAAGTGTCCGATGGCCATTTGGCCTTTCACATGGACTCTAACGGTAACAATCACCACTCCCACTATATCCCCATGTATAGTAATACATGGTCATATCTCCGTGTTGTTTCCCATATCCTTTCCCTTGAAAAGACTCTTGGGAAGGTAATCTAAAGTTGGGAGACTGTCTCTAAAGGGTGCTAACCTGCTCCCATGTAGCACTATCTTCTGAGCTATCTTTCCACTTTACTAGACACTCTTTATATAAGTGACTTCTAGTACATTTTTCTTGAGTGCGTAGTATGCTCTCAGGTTCATGTGGAATAGATTGAACAGAAATAGGTTCTACTATCTCACTATCTAGAATGAGGTTGTCAGATTCACCCAGCCTTTTCTTAAGCCAGCTAACATGAAAAACAGGATGGATTTGACTACTCTCTGGAAGTTGGAGCTGGTAAGCCATCTTTCCTATTGTCTTAAGTATTTGGAAAGGTCCACAATACCTAGGAGATAGTTTTGGACAAGGTCCCATCTTCATGGTTTTAGATCTAGAGGGAACTCTAAGATAGACCTACTCTCCTACCTCAAAGTTGATGTCTCTCCTTTGAGGGTCAGCATAGGCTCTAGCTCTATCCTAAGCTCTCCTAATGCTATCCTTAGCAAGCCTAAGCATATCCTTCATCTCTTCCAAAAAGTCCTTTACAACTTGAACCTTTTCATTTTGCAATCCTACTGCATAAGGAGCTCTCGGATAAAACCCATACATAAGCATAAATGGACTATGCCTAGTGGAAGAGTGCTTGGCACTATTATATGCAAACTCTACTATAGGTAAGTAATCTTCCCAATGATATGCTCGAAGCATATCCTCTAGGATTTGGTTAGCCCTCTCTTTTTGCCCATCCGACTATGGATGCTCGGCCATACTCATGCTAAGTTTTGTGTCCAACCTTTTGAAGACTGCTCTCCAAAAGTGGCTAGTAAAACTCCTATCCCGATTAGAGACTATGTCTAAAGGAAGACCATATAATTGGTATAGGTTCTCTACAAAAAGTCTAGCCAACTCTGGTGTCTTCACTATAGTACGTGTTGGAATAAACCTAGCCATTTTGGTTAACCTATTCACAATTACCCAAACCGAGTCGTGCCCTCTCTGTTTCTTAGGTAATTTGACTATAAAGTCCATGGAGATACTCTCCCACTTCCCATTAGGAATATCCAATGGGTGTAGTAGTCCTCCAATCCTCAACCTCTCAGCTTTATTGACCTAGCATTTAGTGCATTTAAGCACATACTCTAGGACATCCTTATGAAATCCTGTCCAATAAAACTGTCTCTTAAAAAGATCATAAGTCTTGTTAACTCCGTGTCCTGCACTAGCTATGCCATGACACTCATACAAAATATGCTGTCTCATCTCAGAATCTCTAGGGACACACACCTTACCTTTATATAACAGATATCCATCACGGACATTGTAATTCTTCCATTTGAATCCTTCTTGAGTACCTGTCGATACTCCATCCTCACTGGAAACCTGTATATCACGATCCCCATTCTCTATGGCTTCCCAAATCTTGGAATATGCAAGATCAAGCCTACATTTTCCTCTACTAGTGATTTGAGTAAAACTCAGTCCATTGAGCATAGGCATGCGGCTAAGTGAATCAGCCATGACATTAAACTTTCCCTTCCTATACCTAAGCTCATAATCAAAATCCTGAAGGGTCTTTGCCCATCGGGCCTTATGACCTTTAAGGTCTGTTTGCACTTAATTCTCTCTTGATCAAACACTATCATCACTTTGACACCATATAAATAATGACGCCACTTCTTCAAAGCATGGATAATTGCATACAACTCCTTCTCATAGAGGGAGTAATTCTTCTGAGCCAGTTCTACTTTCTTACTCTCAAATGCTACTGGTCGACCATCCTAAACTAAAACCACTCCTATGGCAAAATCACTCGCGTCAGTCTCAACCACAAAGGGTTTATTGGGATCTGTTATATGTAAAAGTGGAGCTATAGCAATTGCTACTTTCAATCTCTCCATACTTTGCTTCTGTGTGTCTTCCCAATGAAAGGCTTTCCCTTTCCCTTTAAGCTGTTCCATCATCGGGACAAACAATTTTGGCATAATTCTTAATGAATCTTTGATAGAAACGTGATAAACCTAGGAAGATCTGCATCTCTTCCAAGGTCCTTAGATGTGGCCATTCCATAATAGCCCTTACTTCTTCAGGATCCATCTGGATTCCATTCTGGGAGACTATATGCCCAAGGTATCTAACCTCTGTTTTGAAAAATTCACACTGACTCCTTAGCAAAGAGTGAATTTTTCCTTAGCACTTGAAATACCTTTCTTAAGTGTTCCAAGTGCTCCTCTTCTGATGCACTATAGATCAGGATGTCATCTAAAAAGTCTACTAAAAAATGTCCTAGATAAGGCCGTAATACACTATTCATGAGCTTCATGAAAGTGGAAAGAGCATTGGTGAGACCAAATGGAATCACCAAAAACTCATAGTGCCCATATCTAGTCCTAAATGCAGTCTTAGGGACATCCTCTACCCTAATCCTAATCTGATGATATCCTGATCTAAGGTCAAGCTTGGTAAAATACCTAGCTTGATGTAATTGATCAAATAGGTTTTCCAATCTAGGTATAGGAAACCTATTTTTCATAGTTACCTTATTAAGTGCTCTATAGTCTATACATAGTCTCATAGAGCCATCTTTCTTTTTAACTAGGAGCATTGGCGATGCCCAAGGTGAGTTACTAGGTCTAATGAAGCCTTTATTGAAATAATCCTATAATTGCCTCTCAACCTCCTCACGCTGAGAAACACTAAGCCTATAAGGTGGCTTACAAATAGGGTTAGTGTTAGTAACTACCTCAATGGCATGGTCAATGTCCCCTCTCTCAGGTGGTAGCCCTCTAGGTAAGTTAGTGGGAAAAACATCTCTATACTCAAACATAAGATCTCTAAAACTTTTAACCACACACTCTTGCAAGAAAGAATAATAGAAAATCCTATCCATATTTACATGCCTAGCATGAAAATATACATGAGATGAACTATCTGTACAATGCTCAATATCCTGGCTATACAATAAAAAGATCTCATGTACATGCTGAAAATGACAAAGACTATACAACTCTAAAGATGAAATCAGAGGTGCACTAGGTACATCTCTCTCTCCCTGTATACAAAATTTACTTCCATTCCTTTCAAACTCAAGTGTGTTGTTTTGATAGCTGCATTTAAGTGTGTCTCCCAACCCCCATAGCCACTCTCTTTCTAACACAAGGTCTGTCCTCTCCATATTCATAATTTGGAAGTCCATATGATCTGTATAATCCTGCATCTTGACTTCCAAATTTGATACCATCCCATATCTTTTTTTCTTTCCCTTGCATCATAAATACTATTTATTTATGTGCACTGGGCTACTGGGGAATCTTTAGTTTCTTGACCAGAGCATAGTTTATAAAGTTGAGTGGTAGAGTCATCTATCATGACTCGCACCTTATTCTCATATACACCACCATGAAGTTTAACTAGGTCTTGTGGTCCAAACTGCGATGATCACAATGATTGAGTCAAACAACAGGTGTGCTCTATATCCTGGTGCATCACCTCCACTCCCTTGCTGCTAGAGCTGCCATGAATAGGAAGCGTCTGCACTAGGTGGATCGTCTTTTTGCCCTTTTTAGGGGCCGTACTACTCACTGGTCCTCTCTTCTTTTTTGCCCTCTTCTTGAGTGGATAGTTCCACTGTGAATGGCTAGGAGACAAACACCTAGAGCACAAGTTCTCTCTTTTGGCCCTCTCAAATTGCTCTGTAGGTAACCTAGGCCCTTGTGATCTTTGTTTTTTAATGAAAATTTTGTTTTTCCCCAATGGCAACTTCTTCTTGAACTTAGTCATGCTAAGAGGCTTGAGGGGCTGATCCGTCTCCATAGGAGTATATTGAGGAAAGTTATGGTCCTCATAGATCTGTGCATACTTGGTCCCCTCCTCAAATTTCTTAGGTGCATTCCTTCTTACCTCTCTCTTGATGGATTTATCTAAGCCTCTAACAAACCCTCTAGTTTTTTGGAAGTCATCTAAGCCCTTAAGTTTCAAACTGATCTCTCTATAATGGGATATGTAGACCGTAAGAGGCCTACCTCTCTGGGTAATCCTATCCCACTCATCCCAATTCCTCTCCTCCTCATTCTCAAGAAGAAACTCTTTTAGAAAAAGAGTTTCAAACTGAGTCCAATCTATAGGGATCGAATTCGCCTCCTTGAGACTCATCCACCACTTATAAGCACGTGGGCCAAGAGAGAGACTCACCTCTAGTAGACGGTACTCTGGCGGGGTGCCCTTCAGTTGATGCAAATCATGCCACTTTTGTAGAAAAGTGTAGATTGCATCCTTGTTTCTATCTTGGTCATCCCCTGTAAAGCTAGGTGGCTTTAAGTCTTTCAGGAGGTGAGCTTCCCTAGAGCTCTCTCCTTTGTGCTTACTAGGAAGCAAGATATCTTTCCTAGTCATCTCTAGAGGAAGAGTAGGAGTTTCTCTTTCCTTCTTAGCTAGGAAAGAGGTGACGTGAGTCTCAAGTGAGATCATTTGAGACTTAAGCTGCTGAATGAGAGATGTAATGCTACCTATCTCTCTCTCTCTCTCTCTCTCTCTCTCTCTCTCTCGCCTAAGGGTCTGTTCCTTTAAGTCTGCAAATTGGTGAGGAGTAACAAACTCATCCAAAGGTTCCTCATATGTATATTCTTCTTGTTGAGACTCTTTCCCTTCTAGTTTTTCTTCTACTTCCTGCCCCATTTCTACTTCTTCCATTCTAAAATCAAGATCCTCTAGTTGCTCTTTAGATGGAGAAGTGTGTTCTATTGTTTGTTTCCCTTTAAACTCCATGTTTCACTTCCCTTCCCCCATTTGCTAACTAGAGTATGTGAAAAGAAATGGAAGTAAATCTTGAATATGCAAGAAGAAGAGAAATATATCCCAAGAGTGCTTCCCTGATACAAAATAAAGCTGCGGAAGCAAAATCCAAGTCATCTTTGAAGCTCGAGGTTGCTGATTTTGAATCCTCACTAGGCCCAAACAAAAATTTGAAATGTTTGGTTGGTCTGGGGAGGTTCTAATCACCAAAAACCAACAAGAACAATGCCAAAACCATGTAGCAATAGCCCCAACCGGGAAAACTGAGTGAAACGGAAGCACTTTAGAGATTTGATAGTCCTCACCAGTCCAAAAAATGTAGCCTAGCACCTGTACTTCAAAGATATAAAGCTATGCCAAGTGAAAAAAGTGGATCTGGATGCCAGATGATGAAAAACTAGGCCCAAAAGTGGCCGCCTAGTTCTTGTTGAAGTGCTACAGAGAGATTTTGGTTAACCAAATCTTGTCCAAATCAAACACCGATGGTTCTTACGAAGCTTAGGAGTGTAGCTTTGTACGTGTCAAAAATGTTTGAAATCGAATGTCATATGACCAAGCTATGGTGCAGAGAAGATAGGTATGTCACGGGTAGGAGGTGGAAAAGCTAATCTTCATGGAAGGGTGACTTTGAAAACCCATAACTGAAAACCTGAAGCTCTTCAAGATAAACCCATGAACCATAGCCCTTGTCCACATCCCATATTACATGTGTGCACTATTTTTTCCTCGATTTCTTAATTCATAGCATAACCTTTCTCCTCCCCAATATTAGAGAAAAAAATCGAATTTAAAGTACCCTATGTACCTTCTCTAAACGAGTTCTCTTTTCCCAAATGAGCTCACATCAACGATAGATCTTGGAATTATCCCATATGCAAGGTTGCAGCGGCTTTTTCGTGGGTATAAAAAGTAGAGTCTTCATTCATATGTTTCATCCTTGAGAGGAGGTGAGGAGAGGAGCCTCTCCTTGCATGGGCAATGAATCCAAGCATGTGTGGCTCTGTCATGCGTGTGGCTCTGTCCCACATGTGGCTCTGTCGCGTGTGTGGCTCTGTTGACGTCGATGTTTTGCGCGTGCAATTCCGTCATGGCATCGGTCATCTTTTGCTCTGATACCAACTGTTAATTCTCTGATGATCCTCCTATTTTTGGAGAGTGAGAGAGAGAGTCTACACGCACTCCGAGGTAAAGAAGATGATTCACTCAGTCAAACTCGGCGACACACGGAGATGGAGATGTAATAGACTTCCCAACCACATAGTGATTCTATATGTTTCCTCTCACTCTAATTACCCATTAAGGGTAATACTCATGGTCTCTCATATGGGTGCCACTTGTCACTCATGTGAGTATCATTCTTAATCAATATAAGAGATGGTTGACACCTCGTACTCATAGCTAAAGAATAATACTCCATGTGACATGAACATTTCCAATGTCATTGTATTTCTATGTCATCTAATACATATACATTGATTACTTCTCTACTTCACTTCTCTGCTATGATCACATCAGAATGGTGAACTTCTTAGAGCTTCTTCTCAGTGCATGCTTGATCATTTGATGTGATTTAAAGCACTATAGATTCAATATACTGTCTAGTTTATAGTTACAAAGTTTCATTGTCATTGGTTTTCTCAATCATGAGATATCTTCATATCTTTACTCTCTGGTTTGTACACTGAAGCACCCCAAAAATATCGAGCAAGTACTCTAACTTGCTAAGCTTCATTCTCAGCGTGTAGTCCATCTTTTTTGTTGAAATAACTCACGATTGGTAGCTATTTAAGCTAGTTAGATAGGACCAAAAGGGTTTTTTCTAATTGCTAGCAAGTTGTGAGCAATGTTCATTTTATTGAACATGTGTAGAGACTAAAATAGCAAGTCTATGATCTTGGTTAAACTTTCTACTCATCTATTTTGATCCATTGATTAGAGGATCATGTTCCAAAGCACATAGGTGATTATTTGTGATCATTAGGAAGCTAAAGGGGCTCCAACATAGGTGTCACTCTTTCCTATTTATTTCGACAGAAGCCAATTCCCTAGTTACTTCGAGTTCCTTTCAAGAGTGGATCTTTGATAATGGAGCCACATCTCACATGTGCAAAGATCGAGACTCCTTCCAAGAGATCCAGGACTGTATTGGTGAAGCCTACTTAGGCAACAACAAGATTCTTCCCATTGAAGGCAAAAGAAAAGTGCAAATCACCAATGATCGAGGTGAGTTTAAATCATTATCCAATGTATTATTTGCTCCAAATTACTTATGCATGAATCTACTATCAGTTAAGGCCATCATAGATCATGATAAACAAGTATTATTTGACAACAGTTCTGTAGAGGTGGTTGACCCTAAAACCAAAGACATTATCGTAGAAGGCATAGAAGAAAAAGGGCTATACAAATTATCCTACCTTCTATCTAAGGAGTTTCTTTCTAGCCTCTAGCATCAAAGGTATGGGCACACCTCATATTTACAAAAGATTTCAACATCACAAAAAGCTAAAGGATTGCCCAAGATTGGGAAAGTTAACGATGTCTACCAAGCTTGCACCCATGGCAAGTGACATAGGGCTCCCGTTCCCAAGGAGGATTCCACATGAGCCAAGAACCCTTTAGCCCTAGTCCACATGGATCTCTGTGGAGCCATGGATACCCCTTCACTTAGTGGATCAATCTATAGGTCTGAACAAGCCCAAAGCTAGTCAAAAACTATAAAAGGAACCAGAAAGCTCATTTTTGAGGAGAGATTGTTGGGAATTGAAGCAACTTTTGTAAACTTGTTTTTGACTAGTTAAAGATTCCATTGATCCATTTGTTTGTCTTAATGTGTGTATGTGTGTATGTGTGTGCATATTCACATGATTTTCACCCAAAAATGTGTACTCTCACTTACTCATGGTCATCATACCACCCTCTTGTCTCCTCAAATTTACAATTATGAGGTAAATCTCCTCATGTTGGTACTCATCATTTTGCTAGAGTGATAGAAAATTCGGCATCGTTGCTAGTGATCAAGCTTGGAGGATGAGCATATGATGGTAAGATGTAGAGATGTGATGTTTGAGCCATAGTTAAAATTTCATTTTTTTTATTTTTCTACCTCCTTCATCATCATCCCTACCATCCCTACTCCCTCCCTACCTCCATCTCCACCTCCACAAAATTCCATCAATGCTGGTCATATTCTCTCCTTCCCTTGATTCTTCTAATTTCGAGAGAGAGAGAGAGAGAGAGAGAGAGAGAGAGAGAGAGAGAGAGAGAGAGAGAGAGAGAGAGAGAGAGAGAGAGAGAGAGAGAGAGAGAGAGAGAGAGAGAGAGAGAGAGAGAGAGAGAGAGAGAGAGAGAGAGAGATCGTGCATACTATGTTTTTGTGTGTTTTGTGAGTTTTCTAGTAGATACCAGCTTCCATAGGAGCAACAATAGAATAGCAGGTACGGAATCTTTATGCATGCACCCTAGGATGAAAGCTTCTATCAATTGCAATAGATAGTAAAACTCATCATTTGGTAAAATAAAGTGTAGCATAATAGAGTAAGGACCATGCACATCTCAGACACACACGCACACACACACACATACACACACACACACACACACACACACACACATATATATATATATATAATATCCATTTTTTATGTCAAACGCAATAGACACCTCTGACCATCATGACAAACAAGTGTCAATCGCCTATTGACAATAGACAAACCTTGATGGAAAGATTGTACTTGGGAATCATTGTGTCAATAGATAGAGCATATGAACCTTAGATTAGAAAGACACCTAGCTCACGATAGAAAAAGCATAAGATCCTCTAAAGCTAGTGTCAATCACACAGTTAGGTCATGGGCTTAGCGGCTCACTCACTATCCATATGTGCTAAGTTATGAAACTAGTGATTCAGAAATGTCATTTAGCATGGAATGACCTTCAGGTAGTTCAAGCACAACCTATGTAGAGACACTAGAAGCCCCCTATAAGATGCAATTGGAGTATATTAGAACCAACTGATTAGGTGCTCGCATGTATGAGGATGGTCTATGAAGATCCATTGTTTAGCTGAAAAACCTTGATCAATGCTTCGAATTAAATTTTTACATAAACTAGAAGTTATAACTTCCCAATGAATGGTTAAACACCTTGATTTGGAGCTTTATAGAGAGAGCATCAATCTCTGCAAGTTGACTGAGTCTGAGGAAGAAGGGCTCATATATTGATATGCAAGGAACCATGTACACAATTACCAACATAACGGATAACGCAAATGAGTTTGAAATTTTCATTCTTGAGAATGAGATAAGATACCTAGAACAAGGAAACATAAGACGAGAACCTCAAAAACCTCGTGGCAAATCCATCCTGACTAGAATCATCAACCTAGTGTGGATCCCTCAAGATAACAAAAGTATTAAGCTCTTCTTGAATAGGGATACAAATGAAGCCTTTTAGATATTTAAACAAGATCAAAAAGCGGGATCATTTCAGTTTTAGGGTACCCACAAGGAAAGAACTAAAGAAAAACTTGAGGTGAGTTTTCCAAACCCTTTAGGAAGAGATATATCAGGACTAGAAACAAAACGAATAGGTCAAGAGACACATAGAGGTCGGAGACATCAAAGAAGGATGGATGAGCTTCCCCTTCCATGACCTATAGATGACCCTAGGATATTAAGGCCCACTCAACTGGTTAACTCCATGAAGAACTAGTTTGATGGCACTCTTTCTCTACTTCTTGCCTAAAAGAATAGGAGAAATTTGCTCTTTGAAAAGGGAAAAAGATGCTATCTTCATTTGAACACTCAATTCTAATATCATTGCATCTCAAGCATACAAACTTGAAATGCATAAAAAAATCAAATCACATTTAGCATAGGTGGGTTTGCATCCAAAATGAATGAAAAGTTCCATGAGAACTTTTAAGTTGGCTTGCTTCCATCCAAGAGTATGACAAAAAGACAAGAAGAGATCGTGAATTTAAGCATAAACTACTTTAGGTCCATTTGCACATAGAGGAAAGGTGCATGGTGACAAACTTAGCTAGACAACACCATTCATAAGACTTTGAGTAACCATTTCCAAATTGAAGGTTTTTATGCTTATGTTGATTTATGATTCCATTCTCCATTGAAGAGCTTTACATTTCAAGATGAAATCTTAGAAAACCTATACCTAGGAGAGGCAAGAGCTCTAGATGTTAGGAGCTTGCACAAGTTCTGAATAGAGAAGCCCAATATGAAATAGGAAAGTTATCTTATTTCATAATTGAAGTAAAACATAGACTTCCCAATACATTTTTATCTTATTTCAAGCCTTAAATATAATCAATTTTCCTAAAAAATAATGAGATTGTTTAGAGACTAAGAGCTCCAAGTTTTAGATATAGGATGGTCCAAGAGATCTACCAAATATAAGATAAAGTTCATTTCATGTCTATACTAGGAAAAATGTAAGTTACCACCAAGATGTGGAAGAATATATCCTTAATATAATATCTAATTAAAGAAGAAGTTATAAAAAAGTGGTAACTAAAAATTATTTTCTAGTACATATGTGAGACATGATAATCTCAAGAAAACGATCTCCTCTAATTTTAAAATACATTATCTTTTGGGATAGAAAGCATGATTCATATAACCTAATGCTACCATCCACAATTTTTTCCATCTATGTGAGTTTGTTCATTGAATTTGAAACTAACCATATCTTCTAACCCTAGATAAGATTTTTTTTCCTCTAAGTTTTTGAGGAGGAAAAATTCTTCAAAAGGGAGTGGACGAAGTGTGAAATACCCTTCCATTCGTAAAAATTGATGTATTTGATCCCACGAATATAAAATTCTGGATTGATGATTATTTAAAATTTTTTAAGAAAACATATTCTAGATTATAAATGTGAAGCAAGCAATTACATGTCAAGAAACCAACATGAATATACCCGTTAATAAACTTAATGGCATGCTCAAGTTAAGCTAAATTGGGATTCCATTGAAATTAGAAAAGAGATGAAGTTAAGGTTACATGCTAGTCTTAGAAGGGGTGATAGAGATGCATGTGAGGATCCACATGTACAACCTGTAATTGTGGTAATGGTACTTATGTGATGGAAAAAAATTCAATATTTGCATATCATTAAAAGGATTTTCTAAAGATGAAATCCAAAAGCATTAGTGGTTTTTTAGACCAAATAAGTGGAGGGAAAGCTACTCAAATCTTTCCAAACATAAATATAAAGACAAGAATGGTCTCTTATCACTACAAGTTGGTTATGCAAGAACCAATAGATCTTGAATCTAGAAAATTCAAGTCACTTGTAATCACACCAATATTCCTCTAATGGAAAAAAAGAATACATGTTTATTAAATCAACAAAATGGAAAAATAATTCTTGTATAAGCATGGGTCATTTACAAAGAAAAAGGACCCAAAAAGATCATAGAGTGAGCTTGTAAATCAAGGATAAAAAAGCAAAGATATTTATGGAAGTACCAAAGGGCTAGTAAAGGTAAATCTTAGAGGTGATTCCTTGACTTGGAATCCTTTCCAAGGATTTGTTCAAAAGGGAATCTATAGATATATGAAGTGATGTATTTGGATCCTAAGATAAACATCATCAATAGATCTTTGTTGAATATGGTGGTATGGGACACTGAATCTTGTATTCACATAGGTGTCAAAATCATGGTATGGAACATGGGCCTTGTGATGGTGGGTATCTTTTATTCTTGGACTCTTGAAAGGTTTTAGAATCAAACCTAAAATAAACTTTAGTTCTAAAAGGAATTTCAACTTCCAAGAAGAAGTTACCAAGTCAAAGAATAAGATTGTCAAAGACATGACTTAGAGTGACTCCAAAGAAGAATAGTTAAAAGATATATAAGATAAATGTGTAAATATTGTCCAGAATCTTGATAAAAGATTCAAATATGTCAAGAATAAATTATAAATCAAATTATATAAATATATTTATAAAAAATGGGGCAAGGATTTCTGAAGAGAAATAACTTATAAAGATACTTTCCAACAAGATAGGAGAAGCTAAGTTATTTCAAGATAAAACACCCACTTGAACTTACAACTTGGTAAACCAATCCCTTGGCCAAAAGATGTGTAGGAGAGTTGCATTTCAATAGATAGGGGTTTCTTTTGGAGAATTCCTCTCCTATTCGCAAAAAAAAGTGTAGAAGACCTTCTTAGGATCAAGACTTTTACCTACAACTGAACCTTAAAATGAAAACTGGTATCAATTGAAGAATCCAATGAGCTTGAGAATTTGTTCACTCAAACTAGACACTAATAGATTTCAAATGAGCTATCGAACCCTCAATTTGGATTAGTTTTGGTTTGGCACGTTCTTTTCCTCAAAACAGGCTGTCTGTCCACTCAGTTAAGCTGAAAACTGGACTTCACTAAAAACTGAATAAATCACAGAGCATAATGAGTTTGATAAAAATCTTCTAAATAGAGGAGTTACTCATGATAAGATTTCTAAAGAATATTTAAAATCTAAAACTGGATGCATACATTGAGAGATATGACTCTCACAATCAGGTGACCCATAAATTGGTATGCGGCTGGACATAGTCTATGAGACTGAAGAAAACGAAATGACTGAAATCAAATGAAATACCTACAAGGGGACCTCAATGCCTTCTTCCTCTATTCTTGAGTTTCCTCCCTTGCCGATTTTGTAGCCAAATGAACACGAGCTCTCATGATGAGTTTGAGAGGTCTTCTCCATAACTTCTCCACTACTTTGGGTAGCCACTCTTCTCTTTGGATTTGATTCTCTTTTGGTTGATTCCCTTTTGGCCTCCACTACATGCTGAAGTAAATGCTTCCATTTTTCATTTTTGTATTTTCCTTCTATTTGAAGAAAATCCTTTTTGTAAAATATATATGATCTTGCTTCTTTATTTTTAACACTCTCCTTCAAGCTCACATGTGAGTTTGCACCTTCAACCATATCCTGCAAGTTGATTTCATCCTTGAACCTCTTTAGCTTAGAAGCATCTAAGGACTTTTTAAACATGTTTGCAACCTGGTCATTAGTTCTAATGAACTTTATATCCACATCTTTGCTCAAAAATGTTTTTGGAACATAATGATTATGCACTTCTATGTGTTTACTTTGTGCACGAAAAATTGGATTGTTTGTCAAGTGAATGCTTGACACATTGTCACCATAAATTGGAATGGTCTCTAGCTGCACATCAAGATCAGCGAAGAGCTTCTTAATCCACATAGCTTCACAAGTTGAAAAGGCTAATCCTCTATATTCGACTTTTGTAGATGATAGTGCAATAGTAGGTTGCTTCTTTGAGCTCAATGTGATAGGTTTGCTACCTATCATGAACACATAACTTGAAGTGGATCTTCTATCTTCCTTCGAACTAGCCCAATCAACATCACTGAAGCCCTTTACCTGCAATTCTTCATCATATCTATAAAACAAGGCATGGTTAGCTGTGTGCTCCACATATCTTAGCACTCGTTTATCTGAATTTAAATGTTCACTTGTTGACGTGTGCATAGATTGAGAAAGAACTCCAATGATGTAACACAAATCTGGTCTTGTGATCGGAGCATAGGTCAATGAACTTATAATACTCCTATATGTAGTTACACCATAGAGAGAGGGATCTGCACTACTTGGACTATACCCACACCTTGTGAGCTACTCAACCAATCTTTGGTTCCAAGCACGTGGTGCTTGTTTCAACCCATACAAAGCTTTCTTCAATCTACAAACAAAATCTGGATGCTTTTTATCTTCAAATCCAATCGACTAACTCATGTATACCTCTTTTTGAAGTTCACCACTGAGAAAAGCATTTTTTATGTCAAGTTGGTACAATGGCAATCTCCTTGTTGCACTCACTGCAATCAAGGTTCTAATTGTTCCCATCTTTGCAGCCGGGCTAAAAGTCTCTTCATAGTCAATGCCATGAGCTTGCTTGAGTCCTTTTGCTACTCGTCTAGCTTTATGAATAGCTAGAGATCCATCAACATTTCTCTTTATTTTAAACACCCATTTGTTTGGAGCAATCTTCATACCTTCAGCCTTTGGAACTAACTCTCATGTGTGATTTCCCTTGAGAGCTTTTATCTCTTCTTGCATAGCTTGCTGCCATTTTTTTGTGTACATGCTTCTTCATATGCATACGGTTCTTTGTCTTTGACCACCTATGTCATATATGCAAAATGCTTTGCAATAAAACTATCATAGCTCAACCTTTGAATTGGATACCTTTCTCTTGAAGATCTCCTTTCATTTCCTTTTGAATATTGATTCTTCAACCAGTTCAACTTTACCTTTGGTGTAATCACCTCTTCATACTCTTCTTCACTTGCATTTGAATCACTATTTTGGGCAGCACTTTCAGCTTCAAATCTTCCATAACTTGATGTTGGTGATGAGGAATGACTCCTTAGTCTCCCCTTCCATGTTGAGCTTTCTTCAAGTGATGTAGAGGCTTCTGGACCTGACATTTGAGTGCTTGTTTGCTGAAATTCTTCTTGGACAGCGCTTCCATCATCTTCACAATCTTCTTCAAAAATCTTCTCTTTCCCTTTGTCTCCAAACCATGGTCTTAGCTCATCAAATACCACATCTGGTGAGACTCGTAGCTCCTTTGTCATCAAATTGTAGCACCTATATGATTTTGCTCTCATGAATATCCAATGAAAATACATTTTTCTGACTATAGCTCCATCTTTGTCTTTAGTTCTTGAGGAATGTGAACATAACACATGCATCCAAAAACTTTGAGATGTGTAAGGTCAGGTTTCTTATTGGAATAAACCTCCTTGGGAGTCAAATTATGCACTCTAGTCGTTGTGGACTTGTTCATCAAATAAACAGCCATGCTAACTGCTTCAGTCGAATAGTTTAGTGGCACCTTCATCTCATTGAGCATGCATCTTGCAACTTCTGTGATATGTCTATTTTTTCTTTCAACTATTCAATTTTGTTGAGGCATGTACCTACATGTAAATTATCGCTTGATGCCATTTTCATAAAGAAAATCTAAAAATTCTTTAGAGAAATATTCTCCTCCTCCATCAAACCTCAAGGTCTTTATGTAGTGTCTTGTTTCCTTTTCTACATGTGCTTTAAATATCTTGAACATGGAGAACACATCTGATTTTTGTTTTATGTAGAACATCCATACTTTTCTTGAATGATCATCAATAAAAGTGACAAAATATCTATTACCAGCCATCGATGGTTGTTGTGATGGTCCCCATACATCCGTGTGTATCAAGTTGAGGAAATTCCTTTCCACATAGTTGCTCTTCTTGAATGGTTGCCGAGTTTGCTTTCCTAGTTGGCATGCTTCACAAAACGCATGTAGTCCAGCATCATTGAATCTTGGAAGACCTCTTACTACTTCATGGTTGCTCATGTCCTTGAGCTTGGGAATATTGATATGTCCAAACCTTTTGTGCCACAAAGCGATTACCACAATCTCTTGTTTCCAAACTGAATGTACATCACCTTTGCATGTGGTTGTTGAATGTCCAAAGTGAACATCCTACCTTCGTTCCTTCCTTGAGCAACGGCCTTGAATCCTTCTTTTGGATTCTTTATAAAGCAGTATTTTTCATTGAAGATAACATGGTATCCTTTCTCTACCATTTGTCCTACTGAAATCAAATTCTTTGCAATAGTAGGAACATGAAGAACATGAGTCAATTTGATTCAGACAATTGGGGGAAAAATGCATTGACGTAGTCACTAGTCATTCTCTACACATCTCCTAAAAAGTCGTGAGTAAGCTTCTACTTGTTAAAGACATTGCTCTGTGTATAGTCAATCATTTTAAGTGATTCCACTTAGAAACATTAGATCTATAAGCTAATTAGATACCTTCAGAATAAATTCTTCTAATTGCTACTGTATTGGGAGCACTGAGCGTAAGAACCAGCAGGTGTGTGAACCAAAATAACAAGTTTTTGATAGCTTGTGATGTGCAAAGTTATCTATTTTTATCTAATTGTTTGAAGCATCATCTCCAAAGTACATAGGCACTTATTTAGTGTCATTAGGAAGCTAAAGAGGCCTACAACACAAATCTGAAGTAAAAGAGGGCAGATACAAAGCAGGGATTAGTAGTACCAACTCATTTCTTGAAGTGTCACCATTTTTCCCAACAATGTTATCAGAGCAAATTGAGGTAAAATGGGAGATGGTTTCCTTCTATTATTGATAAATTGGATAGGAACAATTACCAACATGGTCCTTGAGGATGAAGACATACTTACAAGGAAGGAGTCTCTATGGATACATATCAAGAGATGAGGAGATGCCCATTTTGAAAAGCAAAGGACAACCTACAAGAGAGGAGCTTGAAAGACTCAACTCATGGTGTGCCAAAGATGCATTAGAAAGGTCATATTTATTTTATCTCTGACTTCCTTCTTCCACACATTAGGAATTGTAAAACATCCTAAGAGACTTGGGATACATTGTGTTCATACTTTTCTTCCAACACAAGAGCTAGGAAGAATCAATTGTGGATTGAGTTTACCACTCAAAGGAAGCAACCCAAGCAAAGTGTTTCAGAATATGTGACCAATGTCAAAGATGTGGCTGACCAATTGGCAAGCATAGGTAAGGAGATTGAATAGGAGCAAATAGTGAGGCAAGTAATCAATGGCATCAAGGCAGATGACAAATGGGAAAGCTTCACAATTGCCATGGACTTGTACATGGACATGCAGATTCCAGATCTTACCACACTCATGGGGCAACTCTTTACCCATGAAGCCAAGCTCAACAAAAATGGAGAACCATCAAGAGGTAATAACTCTTCTGCCCTATACAAAGATAAATGCAAGTCTAAAGAGAAAGGGAAAAGCAAGAAGATTGAAGATGAAGGTACTACTTCTCAAGCTAACTATGCAAGGAGAGGTAGGAACTCAAGAGGTAGGGGCAGAGGAGGTAAGGGGAGACCTTTCAACTCTTCCCCATGCAACATATGTGGATTGTGTAATCACACTACATATGAGTGCTATAGGAACTTCAAGAATTAGAGAGGAAGAGGATATCAAAGAGGTGGCTACACACAATCAAGAGGAAGGTTGCCCTACAACAACAACTACAACAAAAATTACAATAACAACTACCAAGAAGGATACAAATCAAGAAATGACTACAACAATTACACAGAGGTTCAAGAGGATTCCCTTCTGATTATGAACATGACTTCAAAGCAAGGTATGAATGATGAATACCTGGTTGTTCAAACCATGCAGCAGGCAATGTAGCTCTTCTCTCTGACCTTGAGGAACCCAAGGGAAAGCACCAAGTACAAACATGTGATGACATGAAGCATTCAGTGGTCAAGGTAGGAAATGTTAAAACTTTTGATGGGAATAGAAATCTGTTGAGCAGGGTTCTATATGTACCTACAATCACCAAAAATTTGATGAGTGTTGGACAGATTATGGAAAAGGGTTTGCACGTTAGGTTCAACAAATATGGAGCATTTGTGGAAGACCTCCAACATGGATTCAAGAGAATTTCCAAGGGAGAAAAAATAGGTAGATTATTTACATTTGAACTTGAAGATACAAGGAATATTGCACTTTATAAGTACAAGGATCAAACACTATCAGAGCTTGAGATTTGGCATAAAAGATTAGGGCAAATTGGTGAGAGAACCTTAAAGCAAATATGTAGAGATCAATGTGTGCTTGGGATACCTAATGTATCCAAGCAACACATGATCTATAAATGTGGTGTATGTCAGTTTGGTAAATCTCACAGGTTACCCTTCTCAAAGAAAGGCTACATGCATGAAGATTACTTGGAGCTTGTCCACACAGATGTGTGGGGACCAAGCAAGGACCCATCAATTTTTGGCTCAAGGTATTATGTGTCTTTCATTGATGATTTCAGTAGGTGGACTATCTTGTACTTTATGAAGCACAAAGATGAAGTGTTCAGTTGCCTTCAGAAGTATCTTGCACTTGTGGAAAACCAAACAGGAAGAAGCATAAAGAGATTAAGGTCAGATGGAGGAGGTGAGTACTTCTCAAATGAATTTGATGCATTCTTGCATGACAAAGGTATCAAAAGAGAAATTACAGCAAGGTACACCCCTGAACAAAATGGGGTGGTAGAGAGGAGAAATAGATTGATTGTTGAAACAGCTAGGTCAATACTAAATGAGAAAAAGTTACCTAATTATTTGTGGGCAGAGAGTGTATCTACTGCCACTTATCTTATCAATAGGTTGCCATCCAAATCACTTGATGGTATGAACCCATATGAAGAATGGCATGGTAGGAGGCCATCACTTGATCATTGTAGGATCTTTGGAAGTGTTGCTTATGTGCATACCCCATCTCAGATTATTGATAAGCTAGAACCTAACACAGAAAAGTGCATCTTTGTAGGGTATTATTTAAATAAAAAAGGATACAGGTTTTATAATCCATCCAAAAAAGGATTTATGGTCAGTAGGGATATTGTGTTTGATGAGAATGATTCTTGGTTTGAAAGTGAATGAAGCAAAGTCAAGTTGCCATATGACTTGGAAGAGGAGTTTCCAAGCCTCACCAAGGAGGATCCAAGCCAAATTGAAGACATCAAATCAGATGATGAGGACATCATCAACCAACAGAATTCAAAGCATGGAAATCAAAGGGCAAGGTCAAGATGAAGAGATTGGAAGACATACCTGAATCATCCAACTAAGCAATTAGAAGATCAGAAAGGGAGAGCAAGAAACCAATCAGATATGGGTATGCCACTTCTTTAATTACCAAGCATTCCATTTATCTTGCTAAAGATTTATCATTTGAAGAACCTACTTCATATGAAGAAGCACTCAAGGAGAATGATACTTGGGAGCTAGTGCCAAAGAAGGAATCAAGGTAATTTGTTCTAGATGGATTTACAAAATCAAGAGAAACTCAGATGGATCCATAAACAGGTATAAAGCTAGACTTGTGGCTAAAGATTCTGCACAAACCCAAGGTGTTGATTATGAAGAGACTTTCTCACATGTGGCCAAAATACCAACCATCAGGGTATTGGTAAGTGTGGCTGCATCAAGGAATTGGAATATGTACCAATTGGATGTAAATAATTGCTTTTATTAATGGCTGGATTTTAGAGGAGGTTTACCTAGCTCAACCTCCTGGCTATGAAGATCCAAGCAAGGTAAATTATGTGTGAAAACTGAACAAAGATCTTTATGGATTGAAGCAGGGATCTAGTGTAGAGAGTACACATGCGGAAGCAAAATGAAAAGTAAAGTACTCTCACAAAACAAAGAATGTGTGAAACACAAAATGAGTAGACCATGAAATGGGTAAACTCATGTGGATTAGAAATGAGCTTGCCAAGAGCATGGAGTAGGCTCCTCAAGATTCTAACCAAATACAAATGGGGGAGAGGCCCTCCTTATATAGATTTGTGAGGGGCTCTCCCAAATACATCTCATGTGGGATGATTCCCATGAAAGGAGAATGAATACAACTGGTAGAAGCAAATGGCAAGGTACCCAAATACAAAGGAAATACAAGGAAATGTAATGGAAATGAAATGGAAATAGAGTGACTCCAAGACACAAAAGGGAGATGCACTCTCATATTCTCAACACCCCCTCTGCACCTCCATTTTGTAGTGTATGGAGGCTGCTAGGGTACGAGAGAAAGGTCCACCAAGAATGTATTAGTAGCAGCAGCACGAGAACCAGGAAGTCGACGTCTCGGAATCCATAGCCTCCAAGCGGTATCGACCATGCGGGATCGCCAGGACTCCATAGTATGTCCACCAGATGGATCAAGCGGATGCTCTAGAGGTACGCCACCAACGAGGTACAGGAACGGAACAAGATCTCACTAGACGAGATCACCTCCATGTGAGAGAGGTAGAATGACTCCATGTGGTACATAGGAACCTTCAAAGCTTTGACAATATCCACCACGAGATGTGTATCGCCAAGAAGTAGATCCTGCAAGAGTGAAACATAAAGCATGAAGCATAAAATCATAGTCACATAGTAGTACATCTGTATGCTGTAATCCTCCATGGAGTGTACAAAGTCCTGATGTGTATCTGTAGGACCATGGAAGCCCCCTCTAAATCGAGAAGCTGGCTCAAAAGATGATCCAACTGAGGGATGAATCCATATAGCTGTAGGAGTATCATGTGGTAACGGTAAAGATGCTGGACTCCATGAATGGAAAAGTACATGCTCAGAATGCTGCAATAGACGAGGTAAGTAGACTCTCAAAAATAGGAATGGAAAATGACGAGTCACTGATCTTGGAGTAATGCCTAACTGAAGCTGAGGTGAAATATAAACCTTCGATGATACGATAGGTATGTCCATCTGAGGTATAAGCTGAGATGATATCTTTGATTCCTCATGCTCCAAAATTGTACCATGACGGGGAAAGTCATGTACAAAGAGAGCATGCTCCACATAGTGTGATTGTTCAAAACTGGAATGATCCCCCTCTGAATCGGAAATGGGAGGATCCAAAAGGGATGAATACTTAGAGTATTCATCAAAGGTGCAGTCTTTGGTTACTGTAATTGAGTGAGTCTTTGGGCCATAGAGTTTGTATGCCTTTTGTCGCTCACTGTACCCAATGAAAATGTACTGCTTAGGCCAATCATCATCATGGCCTTGGACATAGGCATCACTACCAAAGACGCGAAAATAGCTTACACTTGGCTTTTTTGAAAGTAAGCCTCAAATGGTGTTTTGTTCCTCAAAACATATGAAACACCTCTTTTCTGTATATGTACTGCTGTCTACACTGCTTCACCCCAATAGTTTAGTGGAAGTTGCTTTTGTCTAAGCATAACTTTAGCCATTTGGATCACTCTTCGACTCTTTTGTAATGCAATACCTGGTTGAGTATCTTGCTTGGCTTCATACTTGATTCCATGTTGCTTCAAGTACTTGGAGAAGTTTGAGTGATCTTCAAAGAACTTGGAAAGTCTTCTTCAACTGTTTCTGTCCATGCCTTAAACTTGGAAATAGCATCTTCTTTAAGCTTGAGTGAATAAACCCATGTGTATTTAGTAAGTCATCTACAATTAGGAAGAAGTAAATTGACCCACTTAGAGAAGATGTACTCATAGGTCCACAAATGTCGATATGGACTAATGCTAAGGGTTTATTTGCAGAAATGGATGCTTCTTTAGGCAAAGAGAAAGTTGTTTGCTTGTCACATGCTTTGCAATTCAATTCCACTTGTACGATCCTGGGTAGTCCTTTGACAAGATGATTGGAAGAGATCTTAGCTAAGCGAGAGGTATGTCCAAATCTGCAATGCCATAAGCTAAGAGTTGAATCGTTGGCTATAAAACTTGAAAGCTTGTAGAGACCTTTGTCTTCGTGGCCTTGAGCTATCACTTCATTGGATTCGCGATCAATGAATTGAACTTTCTTGTGATCAAATTGAACCGTCATGTTGCACTTTGTGATGGCTTTGACTGAAAGAAGAGTTTTACAGAGGCTTGGTACATAAAGAACATCTTTTAGTGATTTGGCCTCGCCTTCAAAGTTAGTAACTTGAACTTTTCCTCTTCCTTGGATTTTGATGCACTTGCTATCTCCAAGGTAAACTTGTCCTTGATGCTCTTCAAACTCATGAAAATCATCTTTGTCATGGCACATGTGGGATGAAGCACCACTATAAAAAATCCATTCTTTCTTGGGAGTGGTTGCCACAAGTGCTTTGTGTTCACTTGTGAAAAATAGGTCTTCACTTGTGCAGTGAGAATGATGTTCAGTCTTTGAATTAGACTTCGACTTGTCTTGGTTCTTTTTCTTGAAGCAATATTTTTCAATGTGCCCAGGTTTGCCACAAAAATTACAAGTGAACTTCTTCGATGAATTATGCGATCCTTGCTTAGATCCATTGCTAGCATGATGACTTGTGGTTTTTCCCTTATTGAATGGGCCTTTGGCTTTCATGGAAAACTCTTGGGAGGAAGTCGATTTGGCTCGCGAGTCGTGAAGTAGCAATAGTCGACGAACCTCTTCCCATGTTAAGACTTGGCCGCGATTATACAAAGTTGTGACAAATGTCTCGTACGACTTAGGTAACTTGTTAAGAAGCCTAATGGCCATGTCTTCACTAGAGATCAGCCTACCACATAGTGCTAATTTACGTTGGTATTCCTCAAATTGGGCTATGACCTTGGTAATCGTGTCGTGTGGCCGAATGGTCAAATTATGAAACTCGGCCTCTAATGCATATATTTTCGAAGGGGTTTTGTCTTCATACAAAGTGGCTAATGTATCCCAAGCGTCCTTGGACGTCTTATAGGCCGTGATATGTCCTTTTTTCAGTTCGTCACAAGCAAGTAACAGATGACCTAAAGCTCTTTTGTCCTTGACATTCCACACATGCCAATTGTTTAAGTTGGTATCCCTATTGGGTTCGGGGTCTGACCCGTCTACTACCTCATGAAGACACTTGCCAAAAGTACCGCTTAAATTGCAAAGCTTGATATGAACAACTGGACACCAAACTTAAAGTTCTTGGGGAGGGGGGGGGGCTTAGAGTAGCCTTGCACTTGTACAACACCAAGATGAGTCGACGCGAGAGGAGGGCTTAGAGTAGCCCGTTGCACATTAACTGAGCCTTAGAGTAGGCTTGGGTATGCAAGAAACTATGTGGGTGGGCTTAGACTAGCCTCCAATCCACAAGGGTGCACACACAGACAATATTTTTTTTTTAAATTTTGAGTGTACAAAGAGGGAGGCACTTAGTGCCTTGAGTGTGCCAAGATAGAGTTGGTAATCTAGCTTACAATGTGGCAAAAATCAAAGGGTTAATCCCTTGGGGAACTTACAAAGCAAAGTGCGCACACAAAGTGCATATGGAAACCATCGGTTGGTGAGGAAGGTTGCCACCCGTGCAGAATTTCCCCTTGTGAGCTAATTGGATAGGAACTACTGATGGGTTCTATTGAGTTTGTGCAAGGTAGTGAGATGCAAACACAGACACGAACCCAAATGATGGAGTATACGCATGCAATTATGCATCAAATGGAACCTAACAAGGAGATGAAAACAAATTGTGCCCAATAATCACGGCGAGCGATGAGGGATATATGTCAATGATCCTTGATTGAAGTGTTTATAAACACTTTAAAATCTTGAGATTCACCAGCAACTACTTGAAAATGATTACAACAATGGAGACAATCATCAAATGTTGCCAGAAAAGAGGGTGGGTGGGAGGGGAAAATGGGGGTAAGGGGTGTACCAAACGATGAAAAAAAATGGGTGGGAGGGAGGAAAAATGGGCAAAATGAGGCCCCAAAGAGTAAAAATGATGGCAAAATGCTTCTCCAAATTATTGGAGGGAAACACCACCAAACTCAAGCACCACCACCACCAAAACAACCACCAAATGCACCACCAAGTCCTCCACCTATGCTCTGATACCATGTAGAGAGTACACACGCAGAAGCAAAATGAAAAGCAAAGTACTCTCACAAAACAAAGAATGTGTGAGACACAAAATGAAAAGCAAAGTACTCTCACAAAACAAAGAATGAGTAGACCATGAAATGGGTAAACTCATGTGGATTAGAAATGAGCTTGCCAAGAGCATGGAGTAGGCTCCTCAAGCTTCTAACCAAATACAAATGGGGGAGAGGGCCTCCTTATATAGATTTGTGAGGGGCTCTCCAAAATACATCTCATGTGGGATAATTCCCATGAAAGGAGAATGAATACAACTGGTAGAAGCAAATGGCAAGGTACCCAAATACAAAGGAAATACAAGGCAATGTAATGGAAATGAAATGGAAATAGAGTGACTCCAAGATACAAAAGGGAGATGTTCTCATATTCTCAACACCTAGGGCATGGAACCATAGGTTAACTACCTATCTTCAAGATCAAGGATTCATCATGAGCAAAGCAGATACTTCTCTGTTTGTCAAGAGAAGTAATTCAGAGGTGATATACTTATGTGTGTATGTTGATGATATCATACTTACAGGTAGTGATGCCAATGACATCAAACACATCAAGCACCTAATGATGCAAGAGTTCAAAATCAGTGATCTAGGGTCACTAAAGTATTTTCTTGGACTTGAATTAGTCTACACAAATTCTGGAATTTATATTACTCAAAGAAAGTATGTGCTGGACATGTTGAGGAAGTTTCACTTGGAGAATGCCAAGATAGCTAGCACCCCTATGGAGGTAAATAAAAATTAAGTGCTCATGAAGGTGATGTGCTTGAAGACATTATAGGATACCAAAGCATAGTTGGGAGTCTAAACTATGCAACCTTGACAAGGATTGATATTGCCTATGGAGTAAGTGTCTTAACTCAATTCATGCACAAACCTAGAGCACCTCACTTGGAAGCTTCCAAGAGGATTTTGAAGTACCTCAAGGGTACTAAAAATCAAGGATTATATTTTCCATATACTTCAGATTTAGACATCAAGCTATGCTCAGATGTAGATTGGGCAGGTTGTAAGGATGATAGGAGAAGCACATCTGGTTATCTTTCTTTTGTAGGTGATAAACCCATTTCATGGTCTTCCAAGAAGCAACCTACTGTTGCTCTATCTTCAACAGAGGCTGAATACACGGGATTAGTCAATGCTACTCAAGAATTCATATGGATTAGATTGCTCTACTCAGATTTGGGACTTCATACTCACTCACCTATGATCTTTGGTGACAACACAAGTTCTTTACATCTTGCAACAAATCCTATCTATCATGCAAGAACTAAGGATATAGAAGTTCACTATCATTATGTGAGGGAGAAGCTATTGAGCAAGGAGATTCAACTTGCATATGTATCAACTAATATGCAATGTGAAGATTTATTGACCAAAGCACTTGATGGTACTAAACTTTGCAGGTTTAAAGCCATGATTGGATTGCAGGACATTCAAGAGGATTGATGAAGAAGAGCAAGCCAAGATGTTTGGCTTGAGGGGGAGCTGTTGGTGCAAAGGCCAATGCATCACACTTGGCTAGACATTGAAGCAGCTATGTGCAAACATTGGAAGTTTCATAAGAACGATTGCTTATGATTTTTTACCATTAACTTTTGTAAAAGTCATTTGACTTGAAGGAATATTGTAAAACCACTAAATTTGTGGAGTTAGGAGAGATAAAGCTACAAATTCATTTTGGTGGAATGTCTCCTAACTTGTAGGAGAACTTTTAGGTAAAGCCAAGTTTGAATTTGAATTCAAACTTGGAGGCAAAGCATCTATAAAAGGGGATTGTAATCTCGTGGCCATTGAGCCCCTATTTCTAAGCATATTGTAGATCATTTGTTGAAGTTGAGAGGATTACACTATAGCCTACTCAAAGTTAGTTCACTTTAGTTCTAGAAGTTTTTTTCAAAATCACGAGAATATGAAAATCTATATAAGTTAGTTTGTATCAACTGACGCAGAGAGAGAGAGAGAGACAAGAAGTAGAAGAAGGAGTTCATTTTATACGACTGAGTATAGTCGGGCTTCTCTGAGTGAGAAAGCATCTGTAAAACTTCTGAGTTTCCATAGCTATGAGAAATAACTGAGTAAAGTTCTGTGTATGAGCCTCTCTCCATCATCTCCATGATTACCTACTGTGTGATGAGTTAAAAAGATCAAGTTTTCCAAGCAACTCGATGCCTGGCATCGAATCTCTGCTGATAAGTCATATTTTCATTTATCTTTTTCATTCAGTGCTGAAGTGTTTGAAAACATGATGTTGTTGGAGCAACTCGATGCGTGGCATCGAATTTCAGTTGATGAGTCATATTCTAAGTGTGCATGAAATCACCTATAGTTTTGGTATCCAAAAGATTAAGGTTTTATGCGGGAAGTCGATGCCCGGCATCAAATCCCTGCTGAAAAGTGGCCAAAAACACCCCAAGTCGATGCCCGGCATTGAATTCTCATTGCAAGTCGATGCCAGGCATCGAATTCTAATTTTAGACAGGCGCTTTTTACTATAACAGGAAAGATTTCCAATTTTGGCAGTTATACATAGTCATCTTGTGAAGGCCATAACTTGAGTTCTAGAGATCCGTTTGATGCATATGATAGCTTGTTGGAAATCTCTACTCTTGTAGTTTCAGCCTATAAAGTTTCATGGAGAAATAATACTTGAGCTAAGAGAAATTAGCAAAATACTAAAGGTATGTCATTTCAATGACTAGAAAAATCTGAAGAAGCAAAGTTCTTGGTTTCGGCTATCATTTCTCAAAGTTTGGAGTGGCAATGAGTTAATGGTGACCATAGAGGTGTTCTAGTGTCACATTAATTCATTTCTTGTGGTGTTTCATACATCAACAAGTGGTATCAGAGCAGAAAGATTCTCGAGAGTAGAAGATGACAAAGGTACGAGAAGTTTTGTAAAGTTTTCCATTAAAGTTTGAAAGGTGAAGCATTTGAAGACACAAGGCATCAAAAGGTTACTTCAAAAGTATCCTCATACACAAAGAACTTCAAAAGGTATTATCCTTTATCCTTTAAGCTCACAGGTTGCAGCAGAAGGAAAGAACTATGGCAGATCATATCTCCATTGACAAACTGGACAGAGATAATTACCCCGCATGGGTAATGAGAATGGAAGCCTTACTTATGAGTAAGGATCTCATGATATATGTAACAGGTGAAGAAGAGAAGCCAGTATTTGAAGATGAAAGCCGACCAAAGAAATAGGAACTTGATGCTTTAAAGCATTGGCAGAAGAAGAATGCAAGTGCAAAAGCATACATCTACAATACAATCTCAGATCATTTGCTACCACACATCAGAGGATTAATCATCTGAAGATATATGGAATGCATTGGAGTGTCATTTCCAAAGTACTACTAAAGCACGGAAAGCAAGTCTATGGTCAGAGTTTAGAACATTCAAGAAGAAGCCAAGTCAAACCATTAATGATTATGTCACTAAGATGAAGGATCTAGTAGATAGTCTTGGATCCATAGATGAAGATGTTGAAGATCACAGATTGATTGCTCAATTACTTGCAGGTTTGAAAGGGGATGAAAGGTGGAAACCTTTTGTCTTATCAACAGAACTTTCATTAAATCATTATGTTCCAGATTTGAACCAGTTGCTTGGTTTGATGCTCACATATGAGCAAGACTTGAAGGGAGATGGAGATAAAGGACAAAGTTCTGCAATGTACATGAAGAATAAGAAGAAAGGAGATAAAGGTAAAGCAAAGGATGAAGAGGAGTCTAGTTCTCAAGCTTATTATGCAAGAGGTAAAGGCACTGGCAGATGAAGACCAAGAGGTTTTGGAAGAGGAAGAGGTAATCAAAATAACAACAAGAAGGCTTGCTGGATCTGTGGATTGAGTAATAATTTGGCTCATGACTGTTGGCACAACCAACAAGGATCAAACCAGAATCAAAACAACAATAGCAGAGGCCGAGGTGGAAGATATCAAAGTAATTTCCAAAGAGGTAGACGAAGTCAAAGAGGAGGCTATGGTAGAGGTGGAGGAAGAAGTTGGAGACAGAATCAATCCTACAACACCACCTACTACAACTATGCAAATGACACACAGAATGAAAGTCATACATCATTGATGATGAATTCAATCAGCACATCAGACAAAGAAGATCTAAAGGTATTTTACATTGACTCTGGATGTTCTAATCATTTGTCAGGAAACATAGAATTGATGTCAGAATTGGAAAAAGGCATTTCTAGTCATACAGTTCAAACAGGTGATAATACAAGACATAGTGTACATTCAATTGGAAAAGTGAAATGCAAGAGTGGAGCATATTTGCTAACCAATGTTTTGTATGTTCCTACAATACCTAAAAACTTGATTAGTGTGGGACAGATAGTTGAAAAAGGTTTTCAAGTCAGGTTTACAAATGAAGGAGTATTTGTGGAAGATCCAAAGAATGGATATAATCAGATTGTCTCTGATAAGAAAGAAGGTAGACTCTTTACTTTAAGAGTGCAAGGGAACATTGGTCAAGCTTTGCTCACACATGGTGAAGCAGTGATTACAGAACTTGATCTCTGGCATAAGAGATTAGGTCATTTCAATGAAAGAGGAATTAAAGCTATGGTTGCTAATCAGTCTGTACTAGGATTACCAAATGTGCAAAGTCAACATATGGTTTATAAATGTGAAGCATGTCAAATGGGTAAAGCACACATGTTACCATTTCAAAAGAAAGGATTCAAACATGATGGACTACTAGAGCTCATTCATACAGATGTATGGGGACCAACAAAAGAAGGATCTATCAGTGGCTCAAGGTATTATGTTCTTTTCATTGATGATGCTACAAGATGGATAACATTATATGTTTTAAAGGAAAGATCAAAAGTGTTTGGAGCTTTCAAACATTTTCATGCATATGCAGAGAGAGTAACAGGTCAAAAGCTTAAAAGACTGAGGTCTGATGGAGGGGGAGAATACTTCTCCCAAGAGTTCAATGATTATCTTTGGAATGCAGGTATTAAGAGAGAAATAACTTGCAGGTATACACCACAACAAAATGGTGTAGCAGAAAGAAGGAACAGGACTTTGGTTGAGTTTGCTAGAGCTATGCTAAAGGAGAAGAACTGTCCAAATTATCTTTGGGCTGAGGCTGTAAATACAGCCACATATCTTGTGAATAGATTACCATGTGCAGCTCTGAATGGAATGACTCCGTATGAAGCTTGGTGGGGTAAGAAACCAACACTAGATCATTGTAGAGTGTTTGGATCAATTGCATATGCTTATGTGCCATCACAACTTAGGCATAAACTTGAACCAAAGGTAGAAAAATATGTGTTCATTGCTTATGATGAAAAGCAGATGGGTTACAGGTTGTGGAATCCTCTAACCAAACAATTTCTTGTTTCTAGAGATGTTACATTTGATGAACAGAAAAGTTGGTATGCAGATCAAAGTCATACAGTTGAGGAATTTGAAGAAGAGGTAAGAAGATGTGAGAAAGGAAAATCAATTGTGCAGGTAAATAGAGATGAAGACTATATGCAAGCAAGTACATCCACAAGTGGATTAACAAGAAGAAATGAAGAAGCTCCTATATTTGATGAAGAGGTGTATCCAGACACTTATGAAGAATGTGAACCAAGAAGGTCAAGCAGGACTAGAAGACAACCAGAAAGGTATTCTTATGATACTTCTTACATAACTCAGAAGAACTATGCATATATGGTCAAAGATGATGAAGAACCTCAGAACTATGATGAAGCTAAAGGTAAGAAGCAATGGGAAGAAGCAATGAAGGAAGAGTTCAATGCACTGGAGGAGAACAAGACATGGGAACTTGTTCCTAAACCAAATGGTAAGAAAGTTATTGGAAATAAATGGGTTTATAAAGTGAAGAGGCTTGCAGATGGAAGTATAGCCAGATACAAAGCTAGATTGGTGGTGAAAGGCTATGCCCAGACCTATGGCATAGATTATGATGAGACATTCCATCCCGTAGGTAAGATGTCAACTATAAGGACAATCATTGCTATTGCAGCTTCAAAAGGATGGACTCTAAGTCAATTGGATATAAAGAATGCATTCTTGAATGGATACATATCAGATGAGGTATACATGGAACAACCTCAAGGGTTTATAGATTCCAGGTATCCAAATTTTGTTTGCAGGTTGAGAAGAGCATTGTATGGATTGAAGCAAGCTCCAAGAGCTTGGAACTATAGACTGGTTAAGTATCTCAATGATCTTGGATATCAAAGTTCAAAAGCAGATTCAAGTCTACTTATCAAAAGAACAGAGGAAGGTACAATCTACATTTGTATTTATGTAGATGACATTATAATCACAGGTACTTCAGATGAAGGAATCAAGGAGGTAAAGAGATTACTTGAGAAAGAGTTTAAGATCAGTGACCTAGGAAAGTTGTCATACTTTCTTGGAATGGAAGTTACTTATACAGATCATGGCATATATGTGTCACAAGAAAGGTATCTTCTGAACTTGTTGAAGAAGTTTGATATGGAAAATTGCAGAGAAGCTTCAACTCCACTTGAAGTTAATCACAAGCTCAGTAAATATGATGGTGCAGAATACAAAGATATGAGGAAGTATCAATCTCTTGTGGGTAGTTTGATTTATGCTACACTAACAAGACCTGATCTTAGTTATGCAGTGGGAGTTTTGTCACAATTCATGCATTGTCCAAAGGACCCACATTGGATTGCAGGTCAAAGAGTTCTCAGATATATCAAAGGAACTATAAAGGAAGGATTATATTATCCTTTTACATCAGATTTGAAGTTGAGAGCCTACAATGACTCAGACTGGGCAGGTAACCAAGATGACAGAAGATCAACTCATGGTTACATGATATACATTGGTGATAAGCTTGTAAGTTGGTGTTCAAAGAAACAACATACAGTAGCATTATCATCAACTGAAGCAGAGTACAAAGGACTTGTGGAAGCAGCTAAGGAAGTCATATGGATGCAGACATTGTTCAAAAGCTTGGGCATTGATCAAGGTACACCTACAATACATGGAGATAATATGAGTTCACTTTATCTTGCAGCAAATCCAGTATTTCATGCAAGGACAAAGCACATAGAGATACAGTATCATTTTCTCAGAGAAAAGGTAATGGAGAAGGAGATTGAAGTGGAGTACATTTCTACTAAAGATCAGATAGCAGACATAATGACAAAGAGCTTGGATGGTGTGAAGACCAGCAGATTCAAAAGCATGGCAGGAGTAAAAGAAAAGAAGATGATATGAAGAAACAGGGAATGTCAATTAGTGATTGAGGGGGAGCTGTTGGAGAAACAATCACTAATTGGACATATATTTGAAGGTCAAATCTTAGGAAGAAAACCCCTTGCCTATGTGAAGGGACAAATTCACAAGTGTATCATATTTGTAAAGTTAGTTCACTTTAGTTCTAGAAGTTCTTTTTAAAATCACGAGAATATGAAAATCTATATAAGTTAGTTTGTATCAACTGACGCAGGGAGAGAGAGAAGAAGTAGAAGAAGGAGTTCATTTTATACGACTGAGTATAGTCGGGCTTCTCTGAGTGAGAAAGCATCTGTAAAACTTTTGAGTTTCCATAGCTATGAGAAAGAACTGAGTAAAGTTTTGTGTATGAGCCTCTCTCCATCATCTCCATGATTACCTACTGTGTGATGAGTTAAAAAGATCAAGTTTTCCAAGCAACTCGATGCCTGGCATCGAATCTCTGCTGATAAGTCATATTTTCATTTATCTTTTTCATTCAGTGCTGAAGTGTTTGAAAACATGATGTTGTTGGAGCAACTCAATGCGTGGCATCGAATTTCAGTTGATGAGTCATATTCTAAGTGTGCATGAAATCACCTATAGTTTTGGTATCCAAAAGATCAAGGTTTTATGCGGGAAGTCGATGCCCGACATCGAATCCCTGCTGAAAAGTGGCCAAAAACACCCCAAGTCGATGCCCGGCATCGAGTTCTCGTTGCAAGTCGATGCCAGGCATCGAATTCTAATTTTAGACATGCGCTTTTTACTATAACAGGAAAGATTTCCAATTTTGGCAGTTATACATAGTCATCTTGTGAAGGCCATAACTTGAGTTCTAGAGATCCGTTTGATGCATATGATAGCTTGTTGGAAATCTCTACTCTTCTAGTTTCAGCCTATAAAGTTTCATGGAGAAATAATACTTGAGCTAAGAGAAATTAGCAAAATACTAAAGGTATGTCATTTCAGTGACTAGAAAAATCTGAAGAAGCAAAGTTCTTGGTTTCGGCTATCATTTCTCAAAGTTTGGAGTGGCAATGAGTTAATGGTGACCATAGAGGTGTTCTAGTATCACATTAATTCATTTCTTGTGGTGTTTCATACATCAACATGATTCAACCAATTAGGAGAAAAATGCCTCAAAGTAGTTACTAGTCATTCTCTACACATCTTCTAAAAAGTCGGGAGTAAGCTTCTACTTGCTAAAGACATTGATCTGTGTATAGTGAATCATTTTAAGTGATTCCACTTGGAAAAATTAGCTCTCTAAGCTAATTAGATATCTTCAGAAGGATTTTTATAATTGCTACTATACTGGGAGCATTGAGCTTAAGAACCAACAAATGTGTGAACCAAAAGAACAAGTTTTTGACAACTTGTGATGTCCAAAGTTATCTGTTTTGATATAATTGTTTGAAGCATCATCTCCAAAGTACATAGACCCTTATTTAGTGTCATTGGGAAGCTAATGAGGCCCAAAACACAACTCTGAACTAAAAGAGGGCAGGTACAAAGTAGGGATTAGCAGTACCAACTCATTTCTTGAATTGTCCATCCATCTTTCCCAATAGACTTTTACCTATCAGTTTGAAGAATCCAATGAACTTGAGACTTTGGTCACTCAAGCTGGACACTAATATCTTTCAAATGAGTTGTGAAACACTCAATTTTGAGTAGTTTTGGTTTGGCAAATCTTTGCCTCAAGATAGGCTGCCTATCCACTCAGTTAAGCTAAAAATTGGAGTTCACTAAAAACTAAAAAAACTCTAAAATTGGATACATACATTGAGAGATATGACTCTCACAATCAGGCTACCCAAAAATTGGTATGCGGCTGAACATAGTCCATGAGACTCAAGAAAACAAAATGATTGAAACCAAATGAACGACCTACAAGGGTAGGTCAACTCCTTCTTCCTCTATTCTTGAGTGTTCCCCTTGCCTCTTTTGTAGCCAAATGACCACGAGCTCTCATGATGAGTTTGAGAGGTCTTCTCCGTAACTCCTCCACCACTTTGAGTAGCCACTCTTCTCTTTGGATTTGATTCTCTTTTGATTGATTCTCTTTTGGCCTCCACTACATGCTGAAGTGAATGATTCCATTTTTTATTTTGTATTTTCCTTCTATTTGAAGAAAATCTTTTTTGCAAAATATATATTATCTTGCTTCTTTATTTTTACGGTTTCAAGAGTTTGTGGAAGGAATTCGAGATTAACTTAGTAGTTCTTGGTTAACAATGATAGAAAAAAGAATTAGCTCTCTTGGGAGAGGCTAAAACATAAAATGTAGATGCATATGGTGGTTTGAAACACAAATGTATAATATTAGAATTAAAAGTTAGTGGTTTGTTGTTGAACTTTAACTAAAGATTCGTTTTGAGAATAAAGTCTATATCTCATAAACAATAACTAATTCTCTCAAACCTAAAAGAGTTTGATCTCAAACTTTTCCTTTAAAAAAAATATTTTCTAAAAGTTTTGGTACCCTCTTTTAGCTTTTCAAAACTTAGGATCTAACTCTGATAAAGCATGAGAGTTGTTTCTAAGAAGATCATGATAAGCTGGTTGGAAAGGACAACCAAATTAAATATCCCAAATAGATGTTCAATTAAGAACAAATTCAATCTTAGAAGTCACTTACTCTATAGATAGTTAAAAATGATCATACCAACTATTTAGATTCGCTTAAAGCAAGTTCTCATTGTAAATTTCCATCGATAAAGATGAATTTGAAAGCGCTTGACAAAATCTTGAAGAGAGAAGAATAAGGAATAGATCATAACTCAGAAATTACCAAGAAAAGTTTCAAATAATTGAAAAAAACCTTTCTTGCCATGAATGATTCATTTTTGAAAAATTTAGACCAAGATATTCCTTATGAAGGGCTCAATAATTTAGCATGCCTTAATGAAAGTTCAAGACAAAATTTATACTTGATAATATGATTGATACTTAGAGAAGTATCACTTTAGAAAAGATAGTTTAATCATAGATAGTCTATGCAATTTAAAAATTTGATGGACAAGAGATTCCTAAAAATGGACCAAATGGGCAAAATACTCTTGGGTTTCGCATAACTTCCAAAGAAAGAGAATGTCTAAATATGAACAATTACCAATAAAAGACCCAAGGGGATATGTTTATGGCACATCTCGATCTATCTTACACAACAAGATGGCAAAATGCACCTAAATGCTAGCAGACTATGTAGACCAACCCTAGACACTTCTTTTAGTTGTCCTATAGTTCCTTCCTGTGCTAGTCAATTTTCTATTTGCATATGCTGTCCACAAATTAGTCTTTCCATAATTGTTTGCTTAGCTAGAATGCACCCTAGAACGTAATTAGAGGAATCAACATGTTTATGGAATGCTTTATTCCAATCAAGAGGTTTTGAGTTTAGGAGCTATCATGAGCTATCATGAGTTTAGGAGCTATCATGAGGTATGATGAGCTATCTACCATTCTTATTGGCAATGTTCATTACAAAAAATGCCTATTTAGTGTGTTCAATTTCATTTTTGAATTCAACTTCCAATAGCTTGTCGATATCTTCCATAAACATTATGGAAGAGTTCTATTATATATGTAGGGCCTTTGTTCATGTGTGCCTACTACTTTCTATGTAGCTTCTTTGTTGTCATAGGCCACATAAAGAACCAACTCTATTCATTGCATCTTAATTTGAATCTTTCTTTCTTCATTTGAGTACTTTTTTAAGTTGTCTGGAGCTTTAAAGATAGAATCCTCTTCCATTTGTTCAAAATTTTGTGTAGTCATCTTCTTTTCCTTGATTTGACATAAATCCTCTATGTATGTGAAGTCTTGCGTTGTCCTTTAGAGTTCAAAAGCCCTACCATGGTCAAGTAATGTTTCTCTAAATTGCATGGGATTTTTTTCACTCAATCTTATGAATAATTTCATTTTCTCTCCTATTGTCTTCTTTATGTGCCACCTTACACATCCACATGCATGTGTCCTTGTTCATCCAACCTTGTCTACTTACCTCGAAATTGCTAGCTCAACCCTCTTACTCACCATCATTTCAGTTACAATTGATTGCATTCAAATAGAATGGTGTCACATCCCTATATGAGTTGAAAATCAAATCAATGCATGTAGTTGTGGTTCAGTGTTGAAGATGCACTGCATTCCCAACCTTATCTTTGACAAATTTGAAGTATCTTAGGAAGGGTCTTCCCACCAATAGATCATACTTTCTATCTTTTTCAAAGTCACATATGGAAAGTGCATGCTCAAAATCTACTCGAAAAGCTTTAAGATTAACCCTAAGGGTTTTCCATTGACATCTACTAGCTCTAATGTCATCTTGGTAGGCATAAGTACCAATTTTTACCACTTATCCTATAACTCCTTGTGCCTATGGCTACACTTGCATCAGAGCCTATGATTGTTTTGATAGTGTAATCCTTCATCATCCTCATTATACTCTTCCACTTTGTATTATGGAATTCATTTATTATGCATCTCTAGCTTGGTGATTTTAGGGCCCACATTTTCCTGCTTTAAAATGTCCTTCCAATAGTGAGGTCTGCATATGATAAGCTCCTCAATAGTCAAGATATAATTCTCTTTGGCCCCTCTAATTTCCGTGATAATCCCTTGGGATCCAACAGCCTTTGCTTCTTGATTTTCAGCAGTGTAGTCTTTTTGCACTAAGTGTCATTTCCAAAGCGTTGTAAGTTTCTAAGAAGTGTATTAAGAATAATGTTATCAAACACAACTTGCCGCCAATCACATTGTTAAATCTTGAATATCAAACAATGATTTTCAAGAGATTGTTCTCAAATTCTTCGAAGGGAAAATCCTTAGAATTCATCTTGTTCCATTAATCCTCTTTCTCCTCATCCGAGTGTTCTTCTTGCTAAGAGTCATCTATACCTTGATTTATTGAATCTATTTCATTGTTTTCTTGGTCATTGTCAATTTTTTCATTCTTATAATTTTTCAACTTAGGCTCCATAGCATCATTATCTACTTTCACCTTAAAATTCTCAAGGAGTAGTTGAACTTCTTGAGGGTGTGGCATTGGTCTTTCTTCATTATTTTCAAAGACATTCTTTTAATGAATACCCTAGATCTTTCATTCTTGAATTTCAAAGCGCATGTAGGGATGGACCCATAGGAGGAAGAATGAAGTCCTCACTAACTAAATATTCAATGTTTTTTTTCGATTTTGGTACTTCTATATGCCTGACTGTGGTGGTAGCAGTTGATGTTGTAGTCGATGAGACCTCAATGGCAATTGGTGATGTTTGTCAAAATTCTCTTCCAATGGGGCCTTCATCTAATGGAATTACTAAACACTCGGTGAAGTGCAACTTGTATAGGTCCACTAGTTTTTGAGATGGTTGTCTATAAGTATCCAATTGTGTAAGATCTAGGAGTTGTGGAGTGGGAAGTATAGTGGAAATCTCTAGTATTTCATGAAATCCTTGATCCGTACTTGCAATTCCATATGAAATATGTTGTGATTACCTTTTCTCAACCACTTGTGTTGTGGTTGGTCCTTCTATGGTGAAGTGGATCAACGATTGTTTCTCTAGAGGCATGGGTATGGTGTGCCTTTCTTTGAGCCTTTTGGAATGGGGTTGAATAGCTATTTGGACAATGTGGTATGTGCCCTTCTCTTTTGTTCTACCTCATTTTCTTTCTCTTTCTTTGTGATGGGTTGTGTATGGGCTCTTGACCTTGATTATACTTGAGCCTTCAATGTTGCTTCTTTTCGAGATCTATGAATGGCCTCCATTGCCTCTTCAATAGTCAAGGCACATCCTACTCTTTCAATATTTATTGTCTTCATCTATGTTGTATGTCTCATTAAAGATAAGAAACTATTGGTTCTAGTCCTTCCCACTTCCTACATCCTTATTACTTTGCCTCCAACACTAATAGATGACATCGGCATATAAAAAAAAGTTTGTTCAGAAGAGGATATTTAGATATGAACTCCCTATGCTACTTCTTCTACTGAATGATATGAACTCCTCTTGGGCATTTCTTTGACTTCTTCTTCTAGTAATGGAGATTCTTCATCTTTATCTAACTGTGACTCATATTGGCTCTTGGATCTAAGAAATCTCTTGAAGTGAGATACAATACTTGTTTCACCTCTCATTTTTGTTCTCTATTCATGCTTTCTCGTAGCAACAACAAAACTTTGTATTGTTGTTTGCAGGATTAATGACTTGCACTATCTCAATGTCAAAGCAATAGTGAAAGTACAATCTTGCTTTAATGTTGTGTGTATGATCCAAGTCATAGCTAGAGTTCCAAAAATTATTTTCTTCTTACTCTATCTTAACTTGTCAAGTTCTATCTTCTCTAAAATCCAAGTTGCAATATCCATAGTCATATTGAACCTAATGGCATACAAGAGTCCATGCCACATGCACTTATGTGTTATTGTGTATCTAACATGGCAAGGAAAACAAAAATGATGATGAAGAAATCAAAGTGCTAGATCCAAATCCTTGCTCATTAGGTGAGTGATGTCTTCTTTCTCTTCTACTGTCTTCATGTGGTACATTGATGTCTATGATATTCTTTGATCCTTATTGAACATGTAATGTGTTTCGTATCAGCTCCATACTAAGGTAGACAATAACTTGTTCTCCTTCCAAATTGTAGCAACAGAAACTCGAGGCTTCAGATGCCCTTGCTATGTTTTGTATAACACGATCATTTTTACCACTTGATTTAATTTTGAGTGAACTGTAGAAAATTTCAAGAATTTCCAATGCCTAAGAGATTTTGTGTATCTACTAAATCTAGTGTTGTATGCTTTTTTCCAAACTCAATTGACATGAAGTACAACTTACATTTATATATGTGGCTATATAATAGTTGATGACACACAAAGAAGTGGTTGCCCCTGCACATGGGATGATCACTCTCTTTTAGCTAATTACCCCTTTGCTATCCAAGTGATCCCATAGCCAGTTGTGGTATGACAATAACTTGTGGATTTTGTGGAAACTCATGAGGGATTTCTCAATAGTCATTTTCCTTGGCTACTTCCTCTCTATGAGTTGTTTCTCTTCATTGGGTGGACTGTGTTGGTTCCCTCCTCTTTTACCACTTATTGAAGTTTTTATTTGGATTATGTTATAAATGAGAATAATTTAGAATAATGAAGAAACATTGTGTATGTTTATGAAAAATGAGGGCATAAACCCTAGTGTTATGTGCTTTACAACAAGTTATTCATGGAAATATCAAAGTATCATATGTAAATTAGTGTGCGAAGTGATTCGTGCCATCCATGTGTAAGCTCAAGACTTGACATATTAGAGCTTGTGTTTGAAAACCCACATATAAGAAAGCAATTTCTAAAAAATAAAAGTCACACAAACTCAAACAAAGGCATATTGTATACAAGAATCATAGTCTACATGTGTACATTTCTTGCTTAAGGATTTCTTCAGTTTCGGTGATTTTATGGATTTGTTTGCATTTCTGACATATTTTGAATATTTTTAGGTAATTTCTTGCTCTTCCTAAAAAATTGTGTAAGCATGCATGGGCTAAGAAAAATGGGTGACTTGTGTAATGCTATATAATGTGGCCCTAGGCATGCTTACTTTAGGTGCATGATTACTTATGGTGCAATTAGTATAGTTCCTTGACAAAGCATTAAGCGATTTCTCACAATGAGGCATTTTTTCCTTCTCCATTCATTGCAAAAAGTTTGTTGATGGAGTATGTTTGTGGTATGTACAATTTTGGATGTGTGTGATTGACGTGTAGTGAGTGTCATGTGAGAGGTCTAATGATTATGCAATGTTGTGATTTTGTAGTGATCAGTGCCAAGTGAAATGTGATTGTTTAGTAGTGTTGTATGTGTGTTGTGTTTAATCGCTTCCTTTCTGATTGTGTGGAGTTCTACGTAATTAATGGACCTCGTTCATGTATCCAGACTTTGTCTCTATTGCTCTCTACTTGAGGTAGATGCTTGGGTACTCGAGTCCTCTAATTCTACTCTCTTGGAGTCTAGATCTTCCACCCTCTATGGATTAAGTTGTTCTGACTCTGCTTCGGTCATTGCTATTGCCTATGATAAATTTATGCTTCCTTGGTGGTGAAGGGAAATGATCCCTTAACACTGAAATCTATCTCATCTTTAATGGATGTCTTTTCTTGTGGTGAGTGGTGTTTTGATGAACTAACTTTCGAACTTACTTCAAGACTGATGGAGTGTTGTGTTTGTTGTCCTTGGTTGTTTTGAGAAATTCTCATGTTTTTGTTGTAGTTGATGGATTGGAATCCTCAGTACAAGTAATTAATTTTCTATAATGGACTTCCATGGGGAACTTATAGGCATATGAGACTAGCATTTGGGTCTAAAAACACCCCCACTGCATACAAAATAAGATGCAATGGACAGTGGGTAATCTCGGATCACTCATTTTATGTGGATTTTTAATGGATAAATTATTGGTGTTTTCAATCCAAGAAAATAGGGCTATTTTGAAAAGCTTCAAGGGACACATTTAATACACATCTATATGTTTTTATAAATTTCTTGAATTTGGATAAAAAAACAATCCTCCTAAGTGGTGTTTTTTGGCTTATAAGGCATATTATTTGGAAGCGATGCCCATCAAGGGGCTCATGGTGGATCCTATTGAGTTAGAAAGGATTATAATAGCATATGTATTGCCAGTATTTAGGAATCTTATATATGATTTATTATGATCGAGACCAAACATTGCAATTGCTATTGGAGAAATTGCACTTGGAATTGACGAGCACTTGATAATAATCACAAGCATAGAGCAAGTGAGAGCATTGGTAGAGCTTTGAGATTTCTTGGAGCAGTTCAATGTGAACTTTACTCTTGTTGACATGATTCTTTTGTTGTTTGAGGTGCATGGATGCAGCTTGTTTGAGGTAGTTGGTGAAGGTTTTACATCCAAATTCTTCTTGTACATCACTTTTTTTTTATGTTCCAACTTACAGTCATAGTGATCTTTATGTGGGAGGTTATTGGTAATGTAAGGATGATTTACCCATACACCTAAATTTTTACACATATATAAATTATACAACATTTCCTTAGATGATCATTGTTTGGGTTTTGAGACCCCCAAGCAAGTGTGCGTGTGTATTTCCTATCTCTCTATCCCTCACCCTACACCTCTTCCTTTATCTTCTTGTTTATGTAGGAAGAAAGAGGCAAATGGCTCGCTATGATATGCATATTAAAAATAAGAACTTGCAAGGAGCAGATTTAGTTTTGATATATACTCTGAAAGAATGTAGTAAGAAATTGGAAAGGAAAAATAGGACATGAACCTAATATCCTTCATAAAATCGGTACTAATGATCAAATACATTTTGCAACACTAGATGGAGAAATAATGCCAAATTATATAACTAGATGTAGAGTAAAGAGATATATGGAACCATTAATTGTAGATAAGATTGAAAAAGTTACAAGAAAGGACGAAGAAATGAAGATAATACAAGAAGCTCGAGAAGAAGCAGACGAGAGAATAAGAAGAAAGAATGAGACAAATCAAACAAGCTTGTAAGCTTGTAAGCTTGTAAGAAAGAATGAGACAAATGATTATTTACCAATGGGAAAAATCCAATATAAAGGAAGATACATTAGAGTTTTGTTGGATAGTGGAGCACAAGTATGTTTAATCGGTTCAAAATTATTGCATGAAGAACATATGAAAAGGATCAATAATAAAATTGTAATCAAAGCTATAAATGCTTAGAGCCTTTCTTCTT